>JAJONR010007613.1:0-32134 GCA_029582245.1 Solanum etuberosum
ATATATATATATATATATATATATATATATATATATATATATATATATATAATTTGGTAGTTTCATACTAGTCATACCATATAATGGGTCCTAGATTTGGACTCATTTAAGGCTTTATTTTGGTAGATTTAATGTCCTCAAATGCTTAATTTATGCTATAAGCTGATGTTAATACCTTGATTTTCAGGTATATGGATTGAGGAGCAAAGCAAGGACACTAACAGGCAAAAAGGAACAAAACAAGCTGAAGAAATGAAGAAGGGCGAGCCTGAAGATCGCCAAGAGTACTCGACGTGTCGCCGAATGGCTAATCTCACCGCCTAAAGTTCCAGTGTGCCAAGCCCTGAAAGAAGAAACCATGTCGGCGATGAAAAGGAGCAGTCGGTGAGTCACCGAGCAGTTTCGTGATGCAAAGAGAGATCGCCCAAAGTTACTGGACTTGAGGATGCTGAGTGCCAAGATAAAAAGGCGATGGAAGAGATCAATGGGCGGCTCGCCGAGTGGTTCGGTGAGCCCGACTTACTCCACAAACGGCCCTTCGTGGCTTATTTTTGGCGACTATAAATTAATTTTAAACAGTTAATTTAGTATCGAATTTTAGAGACTTTGAGAATCCAATTTAGTCTAGAACAGTTTTCTCTTAAGTTTCTTAGTAGACTTGAAGGTTTTGAGACTCAATTTGGAGATTTTGCAAGTGGGTTTCGAATTTTCTTCGAATTGGAGCATTGTAAAGCTTAAATTTCTCTTACCCAGTTGATGGCTAACTGATTTGGTAACGGTTTTTTTAATCTTTTTATGATGTTTGGATAAAACTCCAATTCTTGAGGTGTGATCATGTGATTATGGGTTGAATTAATGTATGGGTATTGTTAATTACTAGTTTAAATGCTATATTGAAGTGGGTTTAATCATTAATTGTGATTTAATTTATGAATTGTAGTTGCAAATGCAGTTCTATTTTAGTGTCCTTAACTTGCTCGAGAGAAAGGTTTTAGAACTAAGATTATTGATTAAAGATTTGAATATATTGGGTTGATTTGGGTTCAGCTCGAGAGAGTGAATCATAAACCCAGTCCTACCCATCTTGCTCGAGAGAGAAGATGCATTAAGTTTATGAGATGTTCTTAATTGCTATGCTTGTTAATGTTCGAGAGAAATCACTTGAAGCCGAATAGTTGTTCGAGAGAAAGCTATTTCAATTATAGTCTAGCCCATCCACTGATATTTAGCTAATTTCTAGTAGTTTCAATTACCCATATATCAAATTTTCCTATAATCGATCACATCTCGAAAATTTCCATCCTTATTGTTATCTCTTTACTATTTGACCACGTTATAGTTGATAATTGCAAACCAAAACCCCCCATTTGACATTCGTGTCACCCCTTTTATTTGTTTTTATGTATTTTTTGATAATTTCTATTCCTATGGCTGATTAGACCATATTCGTACTTCTTGATTGAATTTGAACATGTACCGCTCATTGTAGGATTCAACCCCAACTCATTTGTTGAGTTTTATACTGCTTAACGATTATTTACACCTAGAATTGGATGAGGTGTGCATGAAACGTTAATCAAAATGGCGCCGCTGCCGGGGAGTGGTGTTGTTTCAAATTCTTTTATTGAAGTTGAGTTGTGATTTTTTTAGCTGTAGTTGAATCAACTTATTTTGGATTTTGGTTTTGTGTTGTTTGTGTTGAATGATACGCTTAAATTACACCTCCCTAAAGAAGTATAAGCGATCGTTGTCAAATAAAGAACTCAACTTGTAGGTTGGGGTCGATCCCACGGAGAATATGGTTCAGACTTAAACTTAACTCACTATTATATCCGTTTAGTCAAACTATTTCCGAAAACAAGTAATTAAAATGAGGGGTTTTGTGTAAACAAATAACTAATTGTTGATCAAGTAACAAGTGAGCAGGATTCAAACTTTTGATTATCAATATGAGAGAGAAACTAGGGTAGATGTGTTCCCCATAATCTTTTAACGCGGTAATCCTAATAATAGTAATCATTTCCTAGTGTTTTACATGCAAAGATGGTAAGATAGGTATCCCTAAGTGATTGGTCCTCCAAATAGGGAATTTCACTACGCACCTTGGTCCGACTACTAGTGTATATTTTACTAACCCTTACCTTTACCTCAGATTAGACATCACATCAATGTATGACTTAATTTTCACCCTCGCACCAATTGACATTAGACTATTAGATAGCATCCACTAAATCTCTGTAGCTAACTCTTTTCTCATTAACTACCTCCTTGGTTCGGCAAGTAGCAACGAGGCGAGTTCTAACGCGTGCACTCGTTAAAAAGCCTTCTAAGCGAAAGAATTACCAATACATGCATAAACACTATTCAAGATTTACTTAATTATTATTCATACGTTATTAATTGCTCATGGTTCCCACAACCCTAGTTGTGGATTTAGTTACTCATGCTTGAAATAACACAATTCATGTTTTGATAAAGAGAATTCATGAATTTACAATTAGAGTAGAAGAAACCCAAAATCTCCAATTGAATTGCAAAGTCAAAATCTTGTAAAACGAAATTAGGAAATTAAATTGCTAAAGTTGCAAGTTAATTTCACGAAATACCAAGAACTAAAAGTAAACTATATTGTCTAACCCCTAAAAATGAGGTTTACATACCCTATTTATAGAAAAACATGTCCTAAACAAAATGAAAATGAAATAAGGAAATAAACTTCTGGGACGCGGCTTCATTCGACGACTTCGATCTAAGGACCGTGGGTCGACCTACGGCCCGTAGGTCCCTTCCGTA
Source organism: Solanum etuberosum (assembly GCA_029582245.1). NCBI lineage: Eukaryota > Viridiplantae > Streptophyta > Magnoliopsida > Solanales > Solanaceae > Solanum > Solanum etuberosum. Next base: position 2,794 of record JAJONR010007613.1, read on the forward strand.
GCTCCATACTTAGACTCTTTTTCATCAGGTACTGGAACTTCAACTCCCAGAATCAATCGACGGATGTGCAGGACGGCTCGTAGGTCGACCTACAGTCCGTCAGTTGCATCTGTGGTTCCACACTTGGTCAGCCTTCCCTGATGCTCCATCAACGCCACCCATCGACGGACTGTCGAAGGACCTACGGTTCGTAAGTGACTTCCGTGGGTGGCTCCTTCTGCAGATTTTCAGCTGTCATCTCACTCTACCACGTCCAAGCCTATTTCCTGCAAATATAACCCAAAAACATTAATTCTAACACAATATAGTTCTAGACACATATAACTTCTAAGTGAAATGTATCAAAAATACCGTAAACTCAAGGTATATTATTGAACAAGAGGAGGAGATGAGTGTCAACGGAAGTAATGGTAGCCAAGTGGGCCACCAAGACGACATTGAGAACCTCAATGACGTCAATGACCCAAACCAAGTGGGTAATGTTGGTGCCATTCGTTTACCTCCAGCCGAAGGAAACGTTATTTTTCACATAACAACCACAATGCTTCAGCTCCTCCAATTGAAAGGACTATTTGGGGGGCTGGCTCATGAGGATCCCAATGAACATATAAGGAACTTCGTGGATGTTAGTGGGCCGTTCTCATTTAAGAACATATCGCAAGAATCAGTCTATCTTAGGTTGTTCCCGTTATCTTTGATGGGTGGAGCTACTAAATGGTTGGCTGAGTTACCAAGGGACTCTATCACCTCTTGGGATGAGCTGACCATGACATTTCTAGTGAGGTTCTTTCCCCCATCAAAGAGATGACTCTAAGGGATGGAATCCTAGGGTTCAAACGCTTGGAAGACGAGCTAATCCATGAGACATAACTAAGATTTAAGAAGTTGGTGCTGCAGTGCCCAACTCATGGACTTCCAGATAAGATGCTGCTGGAATCTTTCTATAGGGGCCTTGATTCGGTAAACAAAGGAGTGGCTGACCAACTTGCTCTGGGGGTATAATGCAACAGCCCTATGCAATAGTATCCCAACGTCTTGATTGCATGACCGAGATAAACAGGGCATGAAATACTCACAAAGACCAATTCTTTCTCCTCACTTATAAAATAACAAAAGAACAAATCGTAAAGGATCTAAAGAGAGACCTGAACATGGCCACAATGATGACCCAACTGGATATCTTGGCCAAAAATGTCATGGAATTTGAAGCGTTGTACAAGAAGGAAGTAAAATTCCTAGCCAATCAAGGAGGAAGTTATCGTGCAAAATATCCAAGGCCGGGAGGCAACCAAGGATGGAATAGAGATGAGGGATGGAGAGACCGTGACAGAGAATGGCGTGATCGTAACGCCACTTGGAAGGATAGAGAGGGGGGCAGAAGGATAGGTATGTTCCTCCCCATGAGCGTCAAAATCCCAAAGATTTTGAGGCTGGCCGGACTGAAGATATGCTTTCACGCATTCTCACCAAAGTCGAAGAGTCCGATAAAGTGTTAAAAGAGATGAAAGAGGATGTTTCGACTCTCAACCAGACGGTGACCTCTCACTCTGTCTCTATTAAGCAGCTGGAGACCCAAATGGGTCAAATTTCTTCGCATTTGAATCCTAGACAACAAGGGGGGTTGCCTAGTTATACAATGACAAACCCCAAAAATAAAGCTTGATTTGGTATCCTCGTCGTGCCACGACGTTAACTAAGGCACTTCTTGGGAGGCAACCCAAGTTTTTAATGCTTTAAATTTGATTTTGAATAATGGGTGTTGATTGTGCAGGTTGATAAGTGGAGTGTGTTTGAGAATGTGCAGTTTGGCGAGCCAAAGAGTACAGTCGACGACTCGCCGGACAGGTCGGCGAGCCCAATTTTATCCGTCGTTTGGACCCTCAAGATAACTGAGAGTCCTGAAAAACTCGGTGAGGTAATTTACCGCTCGGTGCATCGCCGAGTGGTTCGGCGTGGACGACTTACACCGCCGAAAGGGCCGCGAACTGAAAGGTTTTAAAAGGCCAAACGGTTTAAAGTTTTAAAATCTTTCATATTCTCTCATTTCTAACCCCGTACACTCTCACCCGCACTTTAGATTTTCTATATTTTGTGATTGTATTCACTTTGTGTATGTGATCTCGTGCTCGGAATCAGATTTATTTGCCGCCTAGCTTTTCAAATTCTATATTCGGCACTCAGGTTGATTTTCCGAACCCCGCACCTATGATTCGTGGTTGAACTCAAATGCTATTGGTAAATTTGTGTTAATGTGTGTTGGGTAATTGTTTAAATCATGTTTTATGTGTTGGATTGCCCATTTTGTGTTTCAAAATTGTGCCTAAATGCTTTAAAAGATGATTTCCTGAGTTTTATGTGTTAAAATTGATCTTAAATTATTGGGTTGCGGTTATTTTATGTTGGGTCTAGTTGGGTGAAGTCTAAGTAACCCCCAATTGTGCTAAATGACGTACTTTGCCCAATGATGGAGCGTTTGACATCATTCTTCAGGGCATAAGTCGTCAAATGACAAATTTTGGCCAAATCAGGGGAAGTTTGAGTACCCCGAAAGCATGGGTTGATTGGGTCAGAGTCTAATTGCATAGTTGGTGTTTGATTTTGATTTCGGGGACTGTGGGCTTAATTTTGGAAAATGGGGTTGAAAATTGGCACGTTGGGCAGTTAGGCGAGCTGGGTCGAGCTCGCCGAACGGTTCGGCAATTCGCCAAAGTCCCCCTTTGATCGCCCTTAATTTCTTGAATTGGCTTGGTTGAGTTTGTAACTTTCGGTGGGAAGCCTGAGCTCACCGAGTTCACTCGACGACTCGCTGAAAGGTCCCTTTGATCGCCCTCTCTGCTCCCCTAATACCTAAAATGCACTGTAATATTCGGCGGGCTACTCTAAGCTCGCCGAGTCGTGTCGGCGATTCGCCGAAGGGTCCTAAGTATAGCCGACATGCCTTATTTCTGAGAAATTTTTGAGCTGGTCCTTCCGGAGAGCCCGATCAGGCTCGCCTGAGTGACTCGGCGACTGGTTCGGCGAGTCTTTCTACAACTTGAATTTCTGTAATTTTCCTTAACGATTTCTAACATTTTTCGATGTGTTTTGCAGATATGGTTAGACCCAAAGTATCAGGGCGAGACATGTCTCCCCGCAAGCGGGCGAAATGGATCATTATAAATGAGGATGCAACAACATCCAAAGCAAAGGCAACCAAACTTTCTACCAAGGGTTGGAAAGGCAAAGGAAAGGGCAAGGCGCCCGCAGTTGAGTTACCGGAGGTCAGCTCCGACAGTAAGGGAGTCTACGCGACTCACCTTACTACATCAGAAAGCGAGGGAGACCACCAGGATTCTCAGGCTACCATCTCTGAGCCTGAGGATGAACAACTTCTTCTTTCCCGGAGAGCAGAACTGCGCTCAAAGAGGCTTCATGATCCGTCAAGGATTCGGGTGCCTCCGGCTAGTCCACCTCCTCCAGTTTCAGTTCAGATTATGGTCCCGGCACCACCTGTACAGGGTCCTCCTCCCCGGTCTCTCAACAGACTAAAGGCCGAGGGACTGAGGACTATCATTGAGGAGAAGAGATTGTCCACAGATGGTGTGGTAGACAGATATCTGGAGATCTGGAGCACTCTGAAATCCCACAAGTTCAAGATTTTTACTAAACCCCGGGGTCCCTACATTCCTAATTGGGTCTGGGAGTTCTACTCCGCCTACGGAGAGTTGGTGCCGCAAGGGAAGAAGAAGGCTGCTACCTTCAAACCAGTGGATGTTGTGACTGTACGGGGAAAGACGGTAAAGTGTGATAGTAACGACATAAATGTTGTCTTGGGGTGCATTAATGACATAAATAATGACTATCAGAGCATGATCAAGAAAACGGCTCTGAATGACATGAAAAGTTGGTTGGCTCCTCTCCTTTCTGACGGGACTCCTAGGTGGATTGAGGCCGGAGTGCCCATAGAGAAGAAATATTTAAATGTGGCGGCAAAGTACTGGTTCGAATTTATTAGCAGCATAATCATGCCATCCCAGAACGAGTCTATCATTTGCCACACAAAGGCGGCCTGTCTTGGCTCTATCATTGCTAGGAAGAGCCTCAATTTAGGTATGATCATTGGACAAGAGATGGCCATGAGGGCCAAGCAGCTCCAGACATCTCTTTCATTTCTGGTGTTGATCACCAAGCTGTGCAAATGGGCCCGTGTTCCGCAGGATAAGAAGGTGGATGTGGAGGTAACCCCTACCTCCTCTACTGATATCCGGCGTATTGAGGACGAGTATTTGAAGGATGAAGCTGAGAAGAAGAGGGCAGCCCCGGTGGATACATCTTCGACTGTTGATATTCAAACACTACCTGCAGAGGCAGTATTGCCTACTCCGGCCACTGGTCCTTCAGGTATTCCTAGCCTTTGCCCTTCTATGACTCCGAGTTCTTCTACTGCTTCCCTGCCTCCTAGGTCTGCTGCTAGTACTGCATCCCGACCTCCCCTCACCTAGGCTATGATGCTACGGATGGGGCACCTAGCCCATGTTGCTGATGTGTGTGCTTCCAGGCTAGAGGACACGATTCATGGGATGATTGAGAGTTCTCTCACTGCTGCATTGACACCTATTAGAGCTACTATTGATGCCCTCACGGCAAGGATTAAGGTGTGTGAGAGAGATTAGGGAGCTACGCAGGAGGTGACCACCTTAAAGGTTGCGATTGCGGAGTTGAGGAAGGATGTGGACCAGCTGAAGTCTACTGATATGTCTATGATTTTTGGGACTGTGGAGATCCATGATGACATCAGCTTATTCTGATGTGCCTCCTACTAACACCGAAGATGAGATTAGAGCTGATGATGTGGCTGCAGAGTCCGATGTTGAGACTGATAAGGAGCAGCTTGGTGTTCAGAAGGAGATTGTGTGTGAGGGTCTGACCGAGGTTGAGGAGGCTATGGTACATGCTGCTACTCAGATCTCTTTGAGAGACACTACCATAAATGGATCTAGTGTAGCCACAACTGATGCTACACCGGGCATTGATACCCAACCCCAGAGTGTGACCCTGGGCATGGATACCCCGACAGACGGAGAGACTGTGTAGACAGGATCATTCTTTACCTCCCTCTCTGTCGTTTTTATTGATTGTTGTTATTTTAGTTACATTTGAGGACAACTGCTATTCTTTTGTGAGTGGGGTGAGGTATTTCCATACCTACCTCTTGTGATGACAGTTTTATTTGTATATATTGGGTTTTGTGATCTATAATTGTGTTTTGATTGTGTTTTCTTGCGGATGTTTGAGCTTGTGGCTCCTTGTTTTGAATGGAAATGGTTTCGACCTATTTTTAAAAAAATAAATTGTGCCACCCCTATTGTTTGTGATTTTGGTTGTTCTTGTGCAAATTTGAGTATCGGTTATGATCAATACCGATGACTTGAATAGTGCTCTTAATTGAACGAAATGAATGTGTGGCTACGATGAGGCTAAATGAAGTTGCATAGATAATGTGTGAACTTTTAGCATCTCGTTGTGACTAGCCGGTTATCGAATGAGTCTCTTGTGATGAACATTGCACACTAGCTAGAAAGTGTGGAGTCTCATTTGATATTGGTGTCAATGCCTTGTGTGATGAGATTACCTTGAACATTGTGTGTGATAACACCTAGCATTTGCCTCGTTGGTCCGGTTGACTAAGTGATGCAAGCACTTGAAATGATCTTAGGCAATAATTTTGAAGAGTGAAACAATTTGATAATATACCTCTTTTGTGGCCAACCTTGTGAGATGTGTGAACCTTGCTTGAACCATATTGAGCCTTATTCTTTTCTTGGAAGAAACTTGAACAATTGTGATCCCTTTTTATCCATCTACCCATAACTTTCATGAAGTGTGGTTTGTGTGAATAGTCAAATTAGTCAAAAAGCCTAAGTTGGGGATGTGGTGAAAAGAGAAGGGAACTCAAGAAGTGTGAAAAATCCCCCTTTGAGTAGTGGTTTTGAAAAAGATGGAACCCCTCCATATAAAAAAAAAAGAAGAGAAAAGAAGCAAAGAAAAAGAAAGAAAAAGTTGTGAAATAAAGTGATGAAAATTGAAAAAGAAATGGGGTATCTGGTAATTCATATGAAGTTGAATAATGGGGTGGATTATGAGCATGTTTGAATTGTAACGGAAAAGGAAGAAAGTGATATTCAGGCCACACTTCATGAAGGTAAAAGCCAATGATCCTAAATGACCATACCTTGACACTCAACCCCGTTACAAGCCATGAAAAGACCTTGGTGATCTTGAGTGAGCTGAAACAAATATTGATTGGAAAATAAGGGCAAACCTATGGGTGAAGTCATGCATGTGTTCATCTTTGGGAGTGTGAGAGTTGTATGTGATTCCGGAACTTGAAATTGTTGAGAAATTGTGCGTGAATATGGAATCATTTTTGTTGTGAGGGAATTTGAGTACCTTTGTTGAGCTTGAACTTGCATTTGAAGCAAGTATTGTGAACTTGAGAATCTTTGGTAATGGTGAATCACAATTTGAATCTTTGAGTGCACAATTGATCATTGGATGAGTAAATTGAACTTTGTTGTGTGCATTCATGTTGAGTCTTATGCAGCACTGTTTGAGACATCCTTTTTGAACTGCTGATCTTGAGTTTTACTTGAGGACAATCAAAAGTTTAAGTTGGGGGTGTTGATGAGTCCTAGATTTGGACTCATTTAGGACTTTGTTTTGGTAGATTTAGTGTCCTCAAATGCCTAATATATGCTATAAACTGATGTTAATACCTTGATTTCCAAGTATATGGATTGAGGAGCAAATCAAGGACACTAACAGGCAAAAAGGAACAAAACAAGATGAAGAAATGAAAAAGGGCGAGCCTGAAGATCGCCAAGAGTACTCGGCGTGTCGCCGAGTGGCTAATCTCACCGCCTAAAGTTCCAGTGTGCCAAGCCCTGAAGGAAGAAACCAAGTCGGCGACGAAAAGGAGCAGTCGCCGAGCAGTTCCGCGATGCAAAAAGATATCGCCTAAAGTTACAAGACTTGAGGATGCTAAGTGCCAAGACAAAAAGGCGATGGAAGAGATCAATGGGCGGCTCGCCGAGTGGTTCGGTGGGCCGACTTACTCCGCCAAACGTCCCTTCATGACTTATTTTCGACGACTTTAAATTAGTTTTAAACATTTAATTTAGTATCAAATTTTAGAGACTTTGAGAATTCAATTTAGTTCAAAACAGTCTTCTCTTGAGTTTCTTAGAAGACTTGAAGGTTTTGAGACTCAATTTGGAGATTTTGCAAGTGGTTTTCAAATTTTCTTCGAATTGGAGGATTGTAAAGCTTAAATTCCTCTTACCCAGTTGATGGCTAATCGATTTGGTAACGTTTTTTTATCTTTTTATGATGTTCGGCTAAAACTCCAATTCTTGGGGTGTGATCATGTGATTATGGGTTGAATTAGTGTATGGGTATTGTTAATTACTAGTTTAAATGCTATATTGAAGTGGGTTTAATCATTAATTGTGGTTTAATTTATGAATTGTAGTTGCAAATGCAGATCTATTTTAGTGTTCTTAGCTTGCTCGAGAGAGAGGTTTTAGAACTAAGATTATTGATTAATGATTTGTATGTATTAGGTTGATTTGGGTTCAGCTCGAGAGAGTGAATCCTAAACCCAGTCCTACCCATCTTGCTCAAGAGAGAAGATGCATTAAGGTTATGTCTTGTTCTTAATTGCTATGCTTTGATGTTCGAGAGAAATCACTTGAAGCGGAATAGTTGTTCGAGAGAAAGCTATTTCAATTATAGTCTAGCCTATCCACTGACATTTAGCTAATTTCTAGTAGTTTCAATTACCCATTTATCGAATTTACCTATAATCGATCACATCCCGAGAATTCCCCTCCTTATTGTTATCTCTTTACTATTTGACCGCGTTGTAGTTGATGATTGCAAATCAAAACCCCCCATTTGACATTCGTGTCACTCCTTTTATTTGTTTTATGTCTTTTTCGATAATTTCTATTCCTATGACTGATTAGACCACATTCGTACTTCTTGATTGAATTTGAACACGTACCGCTCCCTGTGGGATTCGACCCCAATTCATTTGTTGGGTTTTATACTGCTTAACGATCGTTTACACCTAGAATTGGATGAGGTGTGGTTGAAACGTTAATCACCATATACTAGTAAAAGAGAAATTCAACGACCACAATATCAAATATACTCCAAAAATTTTGTGGGTCTAACATAATACAAAAGTATCATTGAATTTCATATCTTGTGCTCCAAATTTAAATTAGACACTAAGTCTAATTCTATCTTTATCATAAGCAAAGAACCCCCAAATACCCGAGGTTAATGGAATATATCCTCCCAGGATAGAACGATCTTACTCACCGGTGTATCGATACCTAAAACCACGATGTCAGCGAACCACTCAACAGCAGTAAAGTACACTTAGAATACTAGATTTAGTAGTAGTAGTAATAGTAGAATAAGTCTAAAAAATTGGTTCCCTTAAAATGAGAGGAAATCCCTCTATTTATAGACAACAAATGGTAGTGTGAAAAGGTTCTTATTGTGCCTTACCAGAAATGTCACAACCCTTTGGAAAAGTCACAATCTTTCGGAAAGGTCACAACCTTTCATAAAAGTCACAACTCTTCATAAAAGTCACAACTCTTCATAAAAGTCACAACTCTTCATAAAAGTCGTAACTCTTCATTTTCCATTCACAACTTTTAAAACACAGCGATAAATCACTACATACGAAAAACTCATCACAAAAATAAATAAATAAATATAGGGAATATATTGGTAAATATGTATATATGACAGGGATATTTTGATTTTACAATAAACAATTTTCTACTTCTGCTTCTACTTTTTTAAGAAGCAAAATTTTTTAGTTTCTTCCTAACAACAGAAAAACTACGCCTGCTCCTATTTAAAAGCAATGTAGTGATTAGCCAAACACCTTATTTTTTCAAAATAAATATTTTTTTATTCAAAATAAGTGTTTATGTCCTTCCAATAGCAATGTCAAACATGCTCTTAACAGAAAACACAATATCTTTCTCTTTTTTTTAGCATGCTCCTCCTAATTTCATGCCAGAGATATATACATATCTCCTTCAAGAAATTAAGTCATTTTTATCTCAAACTAAAGAAGACAATATACAATTGATTTGGACTTGTTTCAAGTAAATATTCTGACCTAGAAAATACCTCCTTGACATGTATATACCACTTTGTATATTAGTATATATTGGTGTGTATCACAAATATTTTTCTTAGAGATACACAAATATAGGAGTACATGATATACACCTATATACATTGGGATACATATGAAATACAATGGGGCATATATGGTTGGGAGTCATTCCCAACCTCAAGTTTTCAATCTGAAATTTAGCTCAAATCTAATAAAATTATCTTCGAACACTTCCACATAATTGATATTCAAGTTCCTTTAAGATATTTTGAACAAAACCCAAATATCATCAAGTCCTGACAAACCACAAATACATAAATCAAAATTTTTTAATCAAGCTTCAATGGTCTTTATAGGTATTTTTAGATTCTTATCTTTAAAAAATCAATTAAAAAACTCAAAAATGAAATAATGAAATCGATATAGAAAATCCAAAAAAGCTAAGAAAAATTAACATTGCAACACAACACAAAATCAAGAAAGAACTTATGAAGATTTCATTAATCGAAAAATAAAGCAGAAAAATTTATGGAAAATATTGAAATAAATATTGGTTATTGAGTATAATTTATAAAATATAAATATTGAATATGTGTTATCGAATGTCATATGTTAAAGAATGGGTTCTTTTATGTCAATTCATATTGCACATAATTGTCATGCCCGTGCCGATTTCTCTTTATTTTTGCTCTATTTTTTGGGGGATTAGAATAAGGGATAGAATTTATGAATAATCACCTTTTCATTCTCTGTAATTAAAAATAGTCATTATCATGAAATTTTAGATTGTACTGATAAAATTTCATGATGTTATCATGCAATTTTATTCGTAGAATTTAAAACTTTATAACTGTGACTATTTTCTAAAAATAAGGAAAATAGTAGCCAGTAAACACTATTACAATAAAATAAATTATAACTCGTAAGTAATTGCGAAGGTAAAGGCCTTTAGTTTGGTTGGAATCCATACTCTTGACCTAAATGAAAAATACCATTCATAGGGATTTCAATCGAAATATTTGAACAAAACCTTATAACTCATTTTCAAATTCTTCAATCGAGTGTCATGGAACGATATGGAATTTATTACTAATACAAAATATACGACAGAACTCATTAATAAACACTTAAAGTTGGCATGACTTTTTACCCTACTACGGGTGTTTAATAGATACAAAATTTGTTTGAAGTGTACCAGTAAAAAGACGTGTCAATTTTAAGTGTCTATAGATGAATTCCGCCAAATATTATTGGATGTTTGATGAGCAGCTAGTCTTGAGCTGGTAAGCTGTCTCTCTTGGATATTAATAAATTATAGTAATTACAAATGTATTATTATTATTGTTATATATATATTATTATATGTGACTAGTTTTGATGTCGTATATGAAATAGACCTAACACAATAAAAAATGATAATAATATTGTGACAAATAACATCTCAATGTTTTAAACCATGTTATTGGTCTGGATGTTCTAGTGTTGGTCACTCTGTACACGATGTGTATCTCTGGAATTCAAATGAACCAATTTTGGAACTTTGCAGTAATTTAATTATTCAACTTTATATGTTTCAAAAAAAAACAAAAAAGAGAAAGAGAAGTATCTAAAAGGTTCAAGTAAAGAAGGATTTATATATAAAATATTCCATGTGGGTATGGTTGATTGTAAAATAATTAAAGTTGAACATGTGCTACACATCTGTCTTTGTACTTATTTAAGTTTCTAATAATTTTAGTAGTATTAAGGGATTGACCATTAAACATTGTAATTCATTTCGTTTTATATTAGTTGTCCATATTTCTCAAGAAATTATAAACAATGAGAATAATTTAACTAATTTATCTCTTAATTGTTTTTAAATTTTTTACAAACTTGTTAGTTAATACTTTTAAAAAGAACTAATCATAAGGACAAAGAAAAAAATTAATTAATTCTTGTTTGATTTTATAAATTAACAAATAATTTGAACAATTGTTTTTTAATAATGTAGACAATTAATATGGAACGAAGAGAATAAATGGTAGGAATTCGTTACTAGCTGACAAGCTAAGAATCAACCATTTTACAAAAAAAATATGAAACAAAAAAGTGCCTTATATAAAGTTCACCTATATTTTTAAAAAGGTGTTTTATTCGTTCAGTTAATTGACTATCTGAAGTTTTAATAATAAAAATATTTTAAATTCTCTTTATTATACAAGGTTGTTGGTGAGAGTTTGATTTTCTACCCTATAATTAATAAAAAAGAAAAAAGAAAGGTCAAATAATGATTAATATTTTATTTTCATTTCATTTCTTCTGATTTTTATGTCAGGGATTCGACCAAACAAAAAAAAAAAAAGCTAAATTTTTACTTGGTTCTATTTATTTTTTAAAATGTCTTGAGTTTTGAAATATACTATTAGTGATGGCAAGGTAAAAACAAACAAATTAAATAAGGAAACCTTATTATGGAATATGGTTCATAAATTACAATTATTTAGCCAACTTAATTAGGCCCTTTACGTGCGAAGAAAATAATCATTATTAATTTGTTAAACAATGGCAAAATTAAAGCAGAACCAGTTCATAAGAAAAATAATTAAATAATAAAATAAAATTAAGTAGCATCAAAATCAAGTACTTGGATTCCAAGCTCTCTTTCCTTTCGTTCTCTTTTACTTGTCACATTTTGCTTTTCGAGAGTCAATTAGACTAATTCGTCGGAGTTAGATTAAAGTAGATTAATTCAATATTTTAAATTTTAAATTTAGATATACGAAAACTATACAAAAATACTATAAGTTACAATCGTTCTCATATTAATTAATATGATAAATTATATCTAAAAATATTGGTCAAAATTTAGATAATTTAACTTTCAAGAAATAAAATATGACAAGTAAAAAAGAATCGAAGGAATTATATTTGATAGTTTAATGATGATAATTATAATGGGAAGTGGGAACTAATTTATTTAGTCAAAATGTTAGAGATCCAATGCATATAGATCTACACCGACTAATTTATTTAGTCAAATATTAGATTTGATTTTTCTTTCCTTTTATTTATGTTATTTTGATATATATCATCCCTAAATTCTCGTATGTGTCAACTTGGGGTTGACAAATTATTAAACCCTAGTGGTCTTTTATTAATCATAGCTATTTTCTTTTCTAAATAATTTTATTTAAAAAAGGGTCATATAGAAAGTTATTGACTTACATTTCCATGGTTTTAGACTTTTTATTAGTAGCCAAACTCATCTAATAGAGTAGTTGATTACTAAAAAAAAGAATTTAAGTTAATGTACTCAAATTTTAAAAAATATATTTACACGACTAGGTTGCTTATTTACAGTGTAATATAATAAGAGATAAACCTAGGGCAACTTATTGGACAGATAATTATGTTTAATGGTTTAATTTATTGATATCGACTTTTAAATATACTAATTCATTAGTAAACGAATAAGTTATCGGTTGATTTGATATTCGATTAATAATTAACTGGCGGTGTAGTTTCAATTGAATCGATTTTTCTTAATTTTTTTTTTAATATAGTTTTGCTAGGAGATTATGGTATGATGTCAAAGCAGGATTAATATTGAAGAAAAGAGAGTATAATATTCTTTACTCTTCACACTCCAAGAATAACTTGTCTAATTTCACCAATAATTCACCATTATCTTTCTTTTTATCATCTAGCTTCAAATATTACATATATCTTTTTCTTAAATGACCATACTATTATGGCTAGCGTTTTTTCCCTTCATTTTAATAATTTCACTTTACCTTCTTAAACTTCAAAACAAAAGACAAAATACCTAAAAACACTGTGTATATAAACAATGTCACTTTATTATGCATTTTTTTGCAAAGTTAAAAGTTGAACTATACTTTCCTTAATTCTTTCATCTTTGCTTTTATTTTTTTGTTACTAGAAAAAGTGAACAACTTATTCCTAAACTTGCTTCATCCTAGTGCTAACATGCATATTCTAGTTAATGTTTAACTTTTGTATATTAATAGTGTAAAATAAGTTCTATTCTATGAATTCAATAAAGAAAAATAAAAGCAACTTCAGGTAAGTAATTAACCTATCTATAAAAAGTGAAATCCGTAATTACTAAAATAAGACAAGTTATCTAATATAACAGACTAAAATACAATGACGGTGTGGATTTTTCCTATATTGCTATACTCGGAGTGTTTCCACAAATAAATAATCGTGCAATTATATACACGTTTTCTTGTACAAATAAGAGGTATACATAGTGGTCCTCCAACCTTATAAACTCAAGCAATATAAGGTTCTTGATAGTGATATAAACAAGGAAATTAATGAACTTTGAATAGAAGGAAGTTATGCTACAAACATTTTTTTTATATTAAAAAGAAACATAAAAACAATTTTTTATGTGTTATTTTTAAGTATCTTATAAAATAATAATAAAAAAATTATTGCAAAAATAAAATTAAAATTTATAGAATGACTTGACTAGCTTCATATTCGACGTTGAACGTTTCAATGGACTTTAGTGTACTCATCATTACTGTCTTAATCATGATTTTGGTGCCATTATACACGTGGATGCACTTGATTGATCCTTTGCCATCGAAATTAATACTAATACTTAATTATTCATTAAAAAATACGCAATAATGTACAATATTTATTTGGAAACACTGACTAACCTATTGTCAATTGTACAGTAGATTGTCTTTCCACTTTGTAAGAACCAACGAGGAACAAACACAATACTTCTATCAATTTTATAATTTTAATTTCCAACTCAAAAACTCCACTTGTTAATATTCTTTTCTTTTTTTAGTTTCGATAACACTTCTTTCAACTTGTACCTTGGGAGTCTAGGGTCATTTGCGTTTTGGTCGTTAATTAAACTTATTGTTGCGTTGTCTATAAGATTTCTCCATAGACTTTAACTTCTATGTATAGTGTATTTAGTCCTCTGTTAATATTTATGCCTTCCATCTTTGAGTGTGCACAAGTAAATATTTAAACCTATATAAATTGAATAAAACACATGAGTTTTATGTGACATAATACAAGTTAAGCACCACGTAGGATACAAATTAACATGTAGGATGTCAAGTGCGTGTGTCTATTTGTTCAACTCTATACAAGTTTAAGTGTTTAGTTATGCACATCTAAAGTGATAGTTGAGACCAATTTCAATGACACGCCTATATATTATGCTTTATATAAAAAAATTAGTGATGACATAGCATCAAAATTTCTCCTACCACCAATATGAGTTGTGGTGTAGTGGTAATAATATTTCACTTTTAATGAGATGTCTTGAATTTGAGTCCGAATATCAACAAAATTCTATTGGAAGCGTCACATTCGAATAATCCCTGCAGTGCGCTATCTGAATTTAGTCGGGGTTTCAATTCGCGATCCGGGAAACCAAAAAAATAAGTTCTCCCACCAATATCCTACCTTCCCTTTCTCCTCTTATTGACTTGTTATATATTCTCTACTTTCCTCCTTGTTCATCTTCTTCTTCCTCAGTTCCCATTTCCTCTCCTCTATTCCCCACTACCCTCGCATCTAATTGAGGGACACCATTTGAACACCCTGGTGGCCTAGCTTGGTAGCTAGCTCCACCCATAATGTTGCCATCTGAAAATTCTTCCCCTAGGAAAACATTCAAGAAACTTAGAAATTCCTTCCATTTGATCAAATCCCAAGTTGGATTTCATCATTGTAAATGGTTTTTCCTCATCATTCTCATTCAAGTCACCTTCATTCTCTTCCTTGCCGGAACTTCCCCTCCGGCCATTCCCCTCCCACACCCGGACCAGCACCCGCACTTCCAAATCTCGAAACCTCAGAAACAGAGCATTCACCAGAAGAAACAGAGCAAGGACCAAGTTCAAATCTTGCAAGATTCAAAACCCAAAAACAAACAGCAAAAACAGAGCAAGGACCAAGTTCAAATCTTGCAAGATTTAAAACCCAAAATCAACCAGCAGAAACAGTTAGTGCAAGCTAAAGAACCCCACGATGAGTGTGAATCCGGAAGAGTTTATGTATATGATCTTCCAACGAAGTTCAACAAAGATCTTCTAAACAACTGTCATGATTTAGACCCATGGAGTTCTCGATGCAACGCGGTTTCAAATGGCGGTCTTGGCCCAAAAGCAACTGGCCTCGACTCAATCGTACCGGAGAATCTCCGGTCAGCTTGGTACTGGACAGACATGTACTCGGCCGAAGTCATTTATCATGAAAGAATTTTGAACTACAAATGCAGAACATTAAACCCCCAAAATGCTACTGCATTTTACATCCCCTTTTATGCAGGACTTGCAATTGGTAAGATTTTATGGTTCACCACAGCGAAAGAACGAGATCGTCCAAGTGAATTGATGCTAGAATGGGTTAAAGATCAACCTTATTGGAATCAAAATCACGGGTCGGATCATTTCTTAATGCTCGGTAGATTAACATGGGCATTTCGAAGAAAAACCGATGATGATTCCGATTGGGGCACGAGTTTTCTCCGAATGCCATTGATGAAAAATGTTCTTCGTTTATCTATTGAAAAGAATCCGTGGGATGATTTAGAGGTAAGTGTTCCTTATCCTACAGCTTTTCACCCTCAGTTCGAAATAGAGATCAAACAATGGCAAGATCTCGTGAGGTCCCGTAATCGTTCTAGCCATTTTTGCTTCGTGGGGGCTGTTAGGAAGAAGATCAAGAATGATTTCAGAGAAGTATTGATGAATTACTGCAAGAACGAGACGGGTTCTTGCAAGATTGTGGATTGCTCCGTCACACATTGTTATGACGGGGCACCAGCAATTCTTGAAGCATTTTTGGATTCTGATTTCTGTTTACAACCGAAAGGGGATGGATTTACAAGAAGATCGATGTTCGATTGCATGATGGCAGGTTCAATTCCTGTGTATTTTTGGGAAGGAAGTTTTAAGACTCAATATGAGTGGCATTTGCCTTCGCCATCGGAGGATTATTCAGTATACATGGATCATACTGATGTTAGAAATGATACTAACATAATTAGAAAAGTACTCGATAAGTTCACCAAAGATGATGTGAGAAAAATGAGACAGATTTTGATTGATGCTATGCCTAAGTATTTGTATGCAAGGTCTAATCAAGGATTAGGGAGTAGTAATGATGCTTTTGATATTGCTATTGATGAAGTTTTCAAGAGATTCAAGCAACAAAGGGAACAAAAACAAAAACAAATCTTGGAGGAAACAAGAAAAGATGAAAAATCTATACAATAATAAGGTACATTATTACTCAACGGGGAATTGCAACCCCTCATTCTTTTACTTTTAAAAAAACAACTATTTTTTGTTTTGTTTATCATAAATCAATAAGAAATTGCAGTATTTAGTAGTAAATTTTCATCATTGGTATAATCCTCTTTACATGTAAATTTTCATCATTGATATAAATGTTATACATGATACTTTTTGAGTGTCCTTGTAATTTTAGTAGTAGGAATGTAAAATTCATTCTGGAAATCTAAGCAGTGTTTTGTCTTTTGAGTAGAGACTATGAGCAAAAAGCATAATGAAAAGTCATGTTCTGCTCGTGGGGAGAGGAATGCGGAAAAGTGGGTCCTCTCACCCGTGCTCACTTATGTTTTAGAAGTCAGATTCGATTTCCAATTGACACTCAATAGAAGGAATTCTAAACCTCTAAGAGGCGAGACAGATTTAACGCTATGCCTTTCCCTTAGCGCCTCCCTCTGGGCTAATTGACCTTTAATATTATTGATTCATTATACAATTTATGATTAATTTATGTAAATTAGCGTTCATTAGTGATTTGTATATCAATATTTTTTTAAATGTATGTGTTTATAAGTATTCAAAATTGATGACATTATAGTACGTTTTAAAAACCTATTCTTTATAACATAAAAAAATAAAAAAGTTTAGTTATGATAAAAGATTCTTAAGTATGAAAATTTATTCTTAATAAACTAATATATATATATATTTTAAAATAATATGATCATTATTTTAGTTAAATGGGTTTAATAAATTAAATTAGTCTATTATTAAAAAAGACATTAATGACATATCATGCCAACTAGGAGAGAGTGAGGCTTTTGAAGTGTCAAGTATATTTGGAGGAAAATAGGGATAGTTAAGTGATATTTTGATCATAACTATCCCTATTTTGTATTTGTCTGAGGATGCTTCTCGAAATTATTCGACACACATCTACAAAAAAATTCAAGATAATTTTATCTTCTATCTATCTGAACAAGAATCTAGAACTTCTTGATCTACTTTCAAGATAAATATCTAAGAAACTAAGCAGATCAATTTAGAAGCTTTTCTAAAAAATCTAGGACTTTTTGGTAATTCCAAAAAGTTAACTTCAATTTTTTACACCCCTTATTAACAAGTGAAAAATGTCGAAATATAATACAAATTGCAAGGAATTACCAGCATAATTTTTACTTATTTATATAAAATTATTACTGCATTATTAGCTTAAAGCCTTAAACGATGAAATATCTATGGAATTAAAAAGGCAAGAGAGCAAAAATACAATATATTACTCCTATATATGTATCATAAAATGTTGAACAAGCCGGTGGGAAACAAATTTTTTTTTACCTTTCTTGCAAAATACTGTAGGAAAATTTTTCAACAAAATATATATAATAGTCAAAATATATTGAACAAGTTTAATGATGTAGGTAGGGTATATATAAATCCAGTTAAACGTTATATCACTTAATAATTTGAGTGATAGGAAAATTTATAAGGTTATTGCACTTGAAATAATATAATTAGACTTAAATGTGGGTTAACTTATTTTCAATCCATCCATTTATCATCCAATTGATTTTTTGATTCGTATGAAATATGGACGGGTTGGAACTCAATTCGTTTTTGCTCAATCTACTTTCTAACGTTGCTAACATTTGAGTCAAACTCGAGGGTGAAAGATTCAAAACCGATGGAGTGAATCAATTTTTTAAGGAAAATCGACGCCAAATTGACGGACTATACATCATTGGTTTGACTTAGAGCATGTGCGCCATTGTTGTTGGAAGGCCAAAAACACTTACTTTGAGGGAAAAAAATACTTTGTTCTAAAAAATTAAGCGTTTTGACAAATCAATAAAACTACTTTTAATGGAAGCAAAACAGTTTTTTTGTTGTTGGAAAGAAACTAAAAAATTTTGTTTCTTAAAAAAAAGTAGAAGTAGAAGTAGAGAAATATTTTTTTCAAGACTAAAATATCCCTTCCATAATTACAAATATATCCTTTATTAATTAATTAGCATATCTCATAAGTTTAGTTAAGTTTCATTTAAGAATTTTATTTTTTATATTTATATAATAGATTTTTTTTAAATTTTTATGTCTATATATTATTATTTATATTATGATTTTTTAATATATTTTTATGTAGTATTTACAGAATTAGAAAAAAAGATAACAACAATATTTTTGCAAAATTAGAAAAAAGAAAAAAAAATTAAAGATTTTAGCCCTCTCAAAAAATGGCATAATATTAATTGAAAATCTGAATATGTACATTTTAATTTAATGAAGTAAGAAAAATGAAATTAATTTTTTTATAATAGATATTTAAAATAGTTTATCCATATAAAACAATCTTAATCTTAAAAGTACATTGATATTTGCTCTTTTTCGTAATTTGACTATCACAATCACTTTTTTAAATAAATTAGTCAATCACAAGTTGCTTATGAATTAGCCAAATACAAATTATTATTATTATTATTATTTTCAAAAACATTTTTTTCAAATGTTATTTAAAAAAATACTTCTAGATTTATATTTTTTTGCTCATACTTCTTGTTAATTGAAAATTCATACTAAAGCATTCATAACTATGACCTGATTTCACAACACAAAAACTTAGATAACTTTTGTCTTGTCTGACAAATTTTTTATAGAAATAAGTTATACCTCTTAAGTCATAACTCTTTGGATAATGAAACTGAGACCTCTATTGATATAACTTTTAAGGCATAATATTTAATTTGGTGTTCTGAAACTGAACTTATGCCCCTTAAGACT
Source organism: Solanum etuberosum (assembly GCA_029582245.1). NCBI lineage: Eukaryota > Viridiplantae > Streptophyta > Magnoliopsida > Solanales > Solanaceae > Solanum > Solanum etuberosum. Next base: position 22,039 of record JAJONR010007613.1, read on the forward strand.
TGTATTTTGCAATTTTCTTTGGCTTTGAAAGGCATAACTTGTGCCTTTCAAAGAAAAAAATTCGATCTCATTGATATTTTCGATTAATTCTTTATTACTTAAAATACTAAAAGACAAAATTAAAAGACTATCGAAGCAAAAATTAAAAGACAACCCTAAAATAAGGCATTCATGCGAATGACCCGGTTAATATTAGGCCAAATATGAATTGTTATACATATTAGTATATTTTCATGAGCTAAATTTGAAATCATAAATATCTCTAGTTTTTAAAATTCCTTATCCACAAGAACAAGCAAAGAAATAATAAATAGTACTAAATGGATAATAATGAGTGAGACAATGCTTACTTGTCAATTACCATTAGCCTTATCCACTCTCATATTTCATCTTTATCTTATTAGTATTTATTAATTATTACCATCATCACTACCAAACTCCAATTCTCAATCAAATGGACAATGGAAAATATGAAGGAAGACCAATAATTTTGGCTATGAAAGGCCATCCAGGGACAGGTAAGAGCACACTTGCACAATCCATAGCTAAAACCCTCAAATGTCCTCTTATAGACAAAGATCACTTCAAAGATTGCACTAAACCTCTTCAACAAATCACTAAAGCCACAAAACTCATCAATGACCTATCATACGATGCCATGTGGCGAGTCGCCTCCGCTCAGCTAGACTTAGGGCTGAGCGTGGTGATCGACTCGCCACTCTCCCGTCGAGCTCACCTCGACCGGATCATTGAGATCGCGGATCGTAGTGGGGCTCGGGTTGTTGTAGTGGAGTGCAAGCCGAGGGATGAAGCCGAGTGGCGTAGGCGGCTCGAGCGGAGGAGTGAGCTGGTGGAATATGGCTCAAGCTGGCATAAGCCGTCCACGTGGCAAGAGATGGAGAAGTTATTGGAAGGGTATGAAGGGTGTTGGGATTATGATGTTGGGGTGGAGGTTCCAAGACTTGTTGTGGATACAACATGTTCTAATGGGGTTAAAGAAGTGGTCTCAAATGTGTTGGAGTTTGTTTCTAATGCATGTGGTGCAAAAAAGAAACAATTGTACACTAATTAAGAAATAACGGATCGTTTGATAGAGTGTAGTTAATAATGTTAAGAGTAGTTATATTGGAACTATTTCCTCTCCAATGTTTGGTTTGGTGTATTAAGAACTGTTGTGTCTTTACTCATGCTTATCCATGTATTTATAACGCCTTTTAAATTCTGGATTCACCTCTATCGGTATGCATGTTTCTGCAGCAAACAAAGCAAATCCAGAAAGAAGAAGAGTTTGTGGAGAATACATGTTTGATCAAAAGATCCTTTTCTGTATATATGACCATAAACTAACAATCATCAATTCAAAAGAAGTACTAATATTACAGAAGAAAAAGAAAGAAGAACCATTCCTGTACCTACTTTTATTCCTCTTTCCCCTATATAGCTACCCCACAATCAATCCACTCTCTTTGTACTTTTCTACAAGATGATACTTGTCCAAAAGAAAGTTGAGTACTATAGTATATATGGAGCTCAAACATGTTAAGCTCATGACAAGGTTCAAAAGTCACGCGGCCCTTCAAGATAGAGGCTTCCGCCATCGTTAGAATCCTTAACTAGGGAGAGGATCTACTTTTTTCTAATCTTGTGACTGACATTAGACTTTGGAGAACATGAAGAGGAGGAAGACGTACAGAAGCCCGCCCAGTTCTTTTCAGCTTTGTCTTTCTTGAATGCCTCCATAACTTCATCCTTGAGTTCTGTGTATCGCATCTTCTTTGATCTTTGTTCCTCAGGGGTGCCACTTTCTAACATCAAGGAATCTAGTGTGTCATCCTCCAGTAATCTATCTAAAACTTCGGAGCAGTTTGGGAAAAAACGTCGACCTGTGTCCACTGTCATTAAGGTAGACAAAAAAACACAATATTGAGAAAGACTACAACAACAACAAACCCAATGTAATCTCACAAGTGGTGGGGTCTGGGGAGGGTAGGACGTAGGCAAACCTTACCCCACCTTTAATTTGTGGGGTAGAGAGGTTGTTCCTGGTAGACCCTTGGCTCAAAACAAATGTAATCAAAGCATGATAGAAAGAAACAACCGACAAGAAAATAGCAAGATAAACATAACAAATGAAACAACATGTAATAGTGAACATTAGGAGGATAAAATACCACGCATAAAACTAACTAATACAACAATGTTCGGCTATTGTTACCGTTCTACCCTTACCTTCGACCTCCAAATCTTCTTATCTAGGATCATGTCCTCAAAACCTAGCTATCCTCATAAAGCTGAAGATGTGGATAAAGACTATCCACGGAAAAAAACACTATTCCTACTTGTTATGGGGAAGTGGAAAGCCTTGGTGACATTCATTTACAACGTCCAGCTTATGTTTTGCCATCCTTGAAGCCAAAATATATGGAGAAAGGAATAGTGATCTCCTAGAGACGGAAATGACTTGAAGTTTCAATAATCAATTAAGTAAGAAACTGACGAATAAAATATGTATGAAAAATTGTATCAAGCCTAGTAGGACCCAAAGGAAGATTTATGTGAATGATAAACATGCAAGATATTTTCCATCACTCAATGATTATAATTTGCAATTTCAAAAGTTCAAATATCTCTTTTAGAAACGCTGGCTCCTCCGTTTAAAAAATGAATCAAGAAGACAGAGAGTTACTCTCACCTGTTTTCAGTAGTGCGACCAGCCGCTCTTGGAGTCTTTTCACTTGCTCAGATGGTAATTCGTTCAAGTCAACCCCTCTCGGATTTCTGGATAGGCCATTTGTTGCTGAAAGGCCAGTAAACTCTGCGGTTGAATCAGCATGTGCTATTTCCATAGCTAGCGTGGCTTCCTGAGGAAATAACATTCGTGCCAATGCCACTGCAAGAAAAGCCAAATTAGAAGCTACATTCAAATAGCATAAGTCGAGGAGAAGATAATGATACAGAGCCTAAGTAAGACCAGTTACCATATAGACTTTTAACATTTTTGTCACCCCATAATTATATAACATGAGTATTATTCTGACTGATAAAACATCAGTCTACGGACAGATTCAACAACAAAGCTTGTTAGACTTTCTCATTCCATAGTCGTGATTGGCTTCTTCAGTGCAACTCTTATGGACAACACTTGCCCATCTGTCAGTCCTAATGAACACTGAGAAAAATTTCCCTAGCATTTGTGATGTGTTTGCTGCTGCTTCAGTTTAGAACTAAAGTATAAGCAGCAAAAACCTGTAATAACTTCTTATTTTTCCTTCCTACCAGCACCTCTCACACAGAGAAGACAGAAAACACGAAATTAAGTGCAGGGAATGTAGTTCCTCAATTTGCTGTTATATGTGACTACAGGCAGCATCATCACAAACTAAGTTCTAGCGTCACATCAAGCACATTTTTAAACAAGCTGTGCACACAAATGAAATTTCAACAACTTACCTAGAAACTCCATCAGGAGTATTAGCATCTGATGCAAAATTAGTGGCAATAAGAGCACACAGGAATGCATAAACATCTTATTTTTTGCTTAATATAAACAACTATACCAAGCATGTGATTTGAATTAAATTGGATAGGTTTTGATAAGTATAAAAAATGTGACTACTGGATCACTAAGAGAGTTCACTTCAACATAACTTAACAAAGTTACCTCTATTTTCAAATAAAAGCAACCTCATGAGTAATTCATCAGCCAACACCAATGATGAAGAAGACATGCTCCCAATCATAGGATTCCTAATCATCTCTCTCTCCAAAACATCAATGCATAAGCGGTCTTTATTAGTAGCCTTTCCTTGCTCCGGTGGTTCATTGTAATCCTTTAAGCGAGTCAATCTACGGCATATGGATAGTGCTGTATCTCCGTCGCGTGTAGTATCCAAGACGGATGCTCCTTTTGCAAGTAGTCCCATTATTATTGATGGCTCCTTTCGTCTAGCAGCAACATGAAGGACATTATATCCTCTGGAGTTCTGAAGATTGACATCAGCGCCTAAACCCAGCTCAAGTACCTCATTCACAACCTTGGAGTTGCAATAGGCAGCTGCATAATGAAGAGCACAAGCATCGTTTAAAGTGACGTTTGACTCTTCGAGGAGTAGCGTTAGCAATTCAATGTCATCAGACTCCAGAGCCTTCAGAATCCTCTTAATTCTTTTTTCACTCATGGAGTCTTCTTCTAATGACTCCTGTTCAGTCCCTTGTCGAGACTTGAGGCGCCTTGCTTTTATGTCAGTCAAAACTTCATGAGGGAGTTCTTTCTCAAGAGTAGCATTGTCTAGATCAGATCGTGCCACTCTCTGGATGCAATGCTCAAGAAGTTGACTAGATTTGCAGTGAAAGGCAACTAAAAGTATAGGAATTACATCCTCAGGAGTAGCCTTATCAACAAAGTTGACTAGATAGTGCTGCACTCAAACAGAACATTAATCAGAACTCTTCAGATAAAAAAACAATGTAACTACAAAGTTAGAAGCACTAAAATTCTCATGGAAAGCTTCTGTCGTTTCCTATCTAGTACAAATGTCACTATAAATTCAATAGCAAGTCCTTTACTGTATAATCAAGAAATATACAAAGAACTAGAATAGCTCAGAACAGTAGTAAGCTGTTGAGACTCATTTTCATGGAAAAAGCAATAAAATCATACACCTGGTACTAGCTGTTACATCCCACTTATCGATCAGACCCTAACTCATGCAGGATGTTAATCTTAGTCTCAAACTGTACATATGGCAGACAGAGTTCATCTGCAACCGGATTCATTGATTAGTAATTTAGTAAACGTACATCACTTAAACTCGATGAATGCTAAATTTCCTAGAGTTCTTTCCTAAAATCTGACAAAAACAGCAATAGCTTAAGCTTTTTGATGATAAAATTACCTCCACTCTGTCAATATGTAAGAACTAATGTGGCACCACTTGTCCCCTTAAGGCCATCATCCAGACTGAGATAGAAGTCTACAGATTGAGGTCCAAAGCAGCTATAACTGACCGTGGGGCATAGTAGGACAAGAGGCAAACTCAAGCTTTAAATTTCTTTTTTTATTCCGGATTTGAACTTTATGGGTTATCACAGCTCAAATGATTTATCGGGTCAGAAATCTATAATTTGTACTTATTTAGTTGATTTTTTTTTTAACACATACAGGGTTTGAACCAATATATTGGGTTGGGATGACCACATAACTTACATACTAAATTCTCCCCCAAGTAGGACTACATGTCTTTAGACAGTTCAGAAAATGCTGAATATGCTCCATAAATTCTCGTCAGATAGCTCATTAATGAAATAAAATATGACCAATTATAATGTTATGACAGAAACAATGACTCCTAGATGATGAAGATTTTTGTTTATAAGCTGATATACTAGGAAAAATGGAGATGTTTTCTGAACATCAGCATTTTCAACAGAAATCCTTATATACAAATCTGAAAAGATTGTGTCTAAGTCAAGCATTTGATTTCTATTTGGTATGCTTTGGTGTTGTTGAAGAAACCGTATCACAAGGATAGTTCTACGATAAGTCCAAGAATGAGAGTCAAATGCATATATAGAACTTAACCAGCATAGCAAACACTGACCTCTACAACCATAACGAGTTCTTTTATCTGAAAAGTGGACGAAGCATACATGAGTTCCACTGCATAATTGATGGCAGGGCGGCAAGCATCATGAGCACAAGCATTATCAACACAACTCGAAACTTCTGAAGGAGACGACTTAATCTTTCCAGTATATAAATAATTCAGGAGGACCATGAATACTTCATAGCCAATTGAGGCAACATGCACCAAATCCTTCAGCAAATATTTAGGCTTTTCATTTTTCAAGGAATTCTCTTTCTGCTCCTTAAACTTTTCATGGAAAAATTGACTTCGTGCAGCCAATATACAGCGATTAACGCCAACATTAATCCCCTCAACGACTATTTCTGCATCACTGTAGTCATATTCAGGATTAAGCAGGAGTTTCTCAAGACTACCACATAAATTACTCAAATGATCAACACTTGGTCCTGGTTCCTGGGGACTACTGCACTCATTTGATACATTAGAAGATGCAGCAAAACTCTCGTGGCCGCTCTCCATTGTTCAAACTTAATTATTGCTTTGGAAATTAAACTAGCAAGAATTCATCCCTGAGAGAGCAAGAAATCAATAATAAGCTCAGCATGATCAAACATTTAATGACTTCAGACACCAAATCCTTGCATCAAGAGCATGAATCCACCAAAAAAAGTTAAAAATATTCTATTTCCATCCCATCATCCAAAGTAATGTTTTAAGATAGAAAGAAAACATATCATCAGCTCAGAACACCCAAAACACAAAATGGACTTCAAGGGTAGGCTAAAAAATCAATCTTTTCTTGATTCCCAAAACCTACACCTTCTTCTTAACAACACCAAAAATCAATCTTTAAGCTACCCAATGCCCCAAACAGAGCAAAAACCTCAAGTAATAAGACAACAATGGTAAAGCCAATCAGGTCAACGCTAGCCCAAAATCTCAAAAAAACAAGCTTGAACTAAACAATGAAAAATGAGAGAACGGGAAATATCACTCCTTTTTCCCCACCCCTTCTTCTTTAAGAGCATAAAGATTCTATCTTTGAGCTACCCACTTCCCCAAACAAGGCAAATAGAGTACCTCAAGAGAAAGCACAAAACTTTTCAAGAATCTGAAAAAGTTGAGCACTAAAGTCAACGGGTCAACTTTGCATGATCTTGGCCCAAACTCTCACACCTGCAAGCCAAAAAAAGAACATAATGACCCTTGCTGCTGGTGAAATCCCATCATTTTAACATAAACATGAAAACTCCAAAAAAACAAAAACAAAGTGATTCTGCATACCCCAAATATGTATTGTGGAAGAAAGTTCCACTCTGCTGACCCCAAAACTAGTCAAAAATTGATTGCTTGCTGTGACAGAATGAAGTAAGTAATGATTTTGAGTTGGAAAAAAAGAAAGTGAAAACTATAAAAAGAATATAAAAGAGATAGAAAGAGAAATACGTGCAGGTGCATGTATATAAGTTTTTTTTTTTTTCCATCCGGCCGGTGTCCAATCCGGATCCGTAGTGCAGGGCTCTTTTTAGGCTGACGTCCAATAGTATTTTTCATAGGAAAAATTGTGTAGAATATTAAATTTGTATAATTTGCATCAGAATTTATGTAATTCGATTCATAATTATATAAATTTAGAATTTTATATATACTTACCTTAGCTTATATATTTGTATAAGTACTATTTATAAAAAAATCATAATAAATTACTTTGTTTGTATATTAGCAAGCAAAATATACAAACAAAGTTTTGAAAAATTCTTAAATGTATAAATACAAATTTTGTATATACTTACTATATTTGTATATTCGCAAGCGAAATATACAAACGCTGTCTCTATAGCAAACAAAACTATAACTATGGAATAAAACTACAGCTATAGAGCACAATTATCGAAATTATAGCTATAAAACCATGTAATAAATATATGTCTATTGTATATCCTTACTTTGATTTATTACACCTTAATTTTGTTAAGTTAACATTGTTTTTGATTTATAAGCTATGGTCTATTTTGGCTTTTATTTTTGTGGCCATTGCGTGGGAATTAGGACATTACGACGAAGGGGAATTGGCGGGCCCAAGCTGCGTTCGTAGGGCGTGTATGAAAGGTGCTTTTAATATTATATATTGGGGGAAAACTTTTCTTCCAATAAATACTAAGTGTAATTTTTTTAAGTTATATTTTTATTAGTTCGATCGAGAAATAATATTTTACATTTTTCAATAATTAAATTGTTTTTTTATGATTAATTAGTATTGTAACATACTTAATATATCATGTTTCGAATATATTATGATCACACAAATAATATAACATATTAAAACTTATGATTTTACATATGTCTGGATGAATTAAATCCCATAAATTAAAATAAAGAGAGTAAATATATAAATATTAATTAAGAAAACAAAAGCCACCTTAAGATATAATGATTTTCTTACTTTTGATAATGCTTTTCAATATCAATTTTGAGTTTGAGTTAAAAAAATTCATTTTACAAAATAAGCTTTTTATTTTTATTTTTATTTTCAAGACTTAAACATGGAACTTTTATCAAAGATAGAAGGGCTATTCGTTTCTCTTTTGAGGGGACCTTTCCCTAGTACGATAGGATCGGAAATGACATATATCTGGAGTACTAGTTATCATATCTGCGACTACATTTTTTTGTGGTTGACTAGACATTTTGGTTTACTTGAAATGTTGAATGCCCTATAATATGTTAGATTTTGGAGGTGGTATGAATAAGAAATGAAAGAATTTAAAGTGGAGGGAAATAACAAATTCATAATTGAAGGGAAAATATAAATGTTTATTTGGTAAAGTCCCTCATTTGTGAGGGTAAGCAAGAGGTATTGTTGATTTTGTTAGTGATATTGAAAATAGACAGTCAATAGCGAGATGATGATTCCATATTTAACATTTATACTTAGGAATTAATTAATCTTTTTCTAGGAAACAAATCATTAGATTCCAAATGGATTTTCAAGAGGAAAGTGAAAGATAACGGCATTAGTGATAAATATAAAAGCAAGAGTTGTTGTCAAAGGGAATTAGACAATAAAAAAGTCTTGACTACTTTGATACTTACTCACGATAAAGAGAATTGCTCTATTATATGCTTTATAGTAATAATTTGAAAGACTAAGAAGTTATCGATCTAATTTTAAAAACTAAGATCAACAAGACTTCGCAAGATTTAACATTGCCTCAATCTTACTAGATACAAACGATACTTGAAAAATTTAAGTATTTGGACTTCAAAATATTTAAAACTTAAATTGATGTAAATCTTGCTCTTACTAAGAATAAATGAGAAAGTAAGTGAGTTGAAGTGTTTGACTGATATCCGCTTTATCTTTAGAGAAAATAATACTATTTTCTGAATATTAAGAAGTGAGATTAAATTTTTTAAGAACATATTATGAATTCAGTGAATTCGAATAAAATTATATTTCATCTCCATTTTTAACTTTTTTAAAAATTTAATTATTTTATTTTCAAATATAAGAAGGTTAACACAATACACTTGTAGTCTAGACAAGAACAAGAAGACAAACAACACAAGGGGGGTTGCATGAATAGACAAACAATGCATAGGCCATCTAAATCAAACTTCGAGCATTAAACTTTTAACATATTACGTCCATATCTCAATTCTCAAGTCATAATTTGCCACTTCTCACTTGTCATTGATTAATTAATTCAATTTTCAAAACTAACTTATATATATATATATATATATATATATATATATTATTCATTAATTTTTTTTGTAGTTTATATATACATATAAGAAATTGCATGATAAGTACTATAAGATGCATTTTTAAAAAGTATAATTTACTTAAATCTCATAGTGTTAAGAGCTAATTACATTATTTCCCTACTCTTTTCCAAACTATAAAAACCCCTTACAATTTATGGATTTCGGATACATCACTGGACTTCCGGATACATCACTGGACTTTCGGATTCATTAGCAGACATCCGGATACAAAGGTGAGAGATGTATCAGAGTGGGGATAGGGCATCTGGATACATCAACATAGGTGAGGGATGTATCCGAGAGAGGAGGGATGTATCAGAGAGGAGAGGGATATATCCGAGAGGGGGATAGAGATGTATCAACGAGAGGAGAGTGATGTATCCGAGAGGAAATTTTTGAATTTTTTTTAAATGATACGAAATTTTAGAGATTATAATAAAATTAAATAAGATGTGCATTTAGGTAATTTTTTCTTTAAAAAAAACATTATATAAGTCTAAATTCATAAGTTTGATTCTTTGAAAATGAAAAGCGATGAGCATTATTTACGCTGAGGAAATAATGTTCAGATGGATAAGAGAGCGTAATGGGAATTTACAAATATATATTCTTCGATCAATTAATTTATCAATATATATTGTGTATAAGTATGTATATTTAGTATAATATATATATATATATTATCCATATATTTGGTAAAATGGCCGATTCCAACTTATAATTAAACCCCTCCCACC
>JAJONR010007614.1:0-52521 GCA_029582245.1 Solanum etuberosum
AGTGAAGAAAATGAGAAAAGAACATGTCTGGATTAAACTACGAAGAGCTAGAAGTCAAACCGTCCAACAACCTCATTTATGCAAGATCTCAACTACAACGTCAAGGAATATGAAAAATAGTGATGCCACGGGAAGTCAAAGATTTGCTTAAGCCGACAATTTGGTGGAACATATTTCAACCAGGAATCTGGTTCCACAAAAAGAGATGTGGGATTTTGTTCTAACTTTCGGCACATGATGGTGTGCTAATGTCATGTAGATTTTGTTCAATAGGTGGATTTCACTATTTACATGTTTCATCTTTTCACATTTGAAGAGCATCTTTCACTTTAAAAGAACTTTGATCTTTGATGCTGTGGGAATTCATTAATTAACCAAGAACTCTTGAATTTTAAGTAACAAAGCATTTGCGATGACACAGCTGAATTTTCTATGCACAAGAAAAGAAGATTTGTGTTGAAAGCAAGTTACTTACAGTTCACAAGGGAAAAGCTGCAGGTCAGTGCTTAGCTAAACAAGTTCTCAAGAATCTGTGGGCTTAGCTTTTGCAGAAATGACAACTGTCCCACTTGCTTGGCCACAACTCCGATTACACGATCCATGTACAGGACATAAAGAGAATTCCTGTTTTCTAGAAGTTCCAATGCTTTTATTCCGTGGAGAATTGATACAACCCATTCTTCAAAAAGCCCTACAGAGTAAATACAAACGTATGGATATGTCAGGTCCATTTACATCATTAACAGTATTAAAAATAACCTTCACCAGATAGGTCATTTATGGGAGCCTGCTAATTATCCTTGTGGGAATATATATCACATGCAGTAATTTCCCTCAGACGGAGGCAGACTCCTCAGACCCGATAGAAGGAGAGGAAATAGGTTATAGAGAGAGCAAATGTGTTATGTATCCAAGTGATTAGAAGAAGCTCACTTATGTCGAAATCTCCACCTTTTGACCAGGTTAACAAATAATCCGAAACCAGAAATTCAATAAGCTGAATCCTGCAATTGAGAACGTATATTAGACAATTTTAGTCTCCTTTTTATGGGTTACAGTTTCAAGAAGATTCATAAAGAAATGAAGAAATTAAAAGAAGTAAATTGTGGATGCAGTAAAAAGCAAATACTAGGCAGTAAACTGTATGCCACATTATTCCTACAGCCCCTTCCAGACAGAAATCTAGCAAGCTTAAGCTATGGTTCCAAATGTGAAGTTTAAACACAACTCCAGTGATGAACCTTGAGGACATGAACATCCCCAAGTTAGCTAAGTAATCTAGCAATTCAGGCAGCATAATTTACTTTTTGTATCTGAAGCAGGCACAGCTTCTGATCTCTTAATCATTGCAGTGTTTCAAACAATGAATAACTATTTACACTAAAAAAAGGGGAGCACACACCAAGTAATCCTGCAGCTAAAACCGTCATTTAAAATAAAAAAATAAGATTGTGAAGATGATCGCAAAATATAGTAGTGATCACTCCGCTAGAGGATACTAGAAGCAAAAGATGATAATACCACATACAGACAACCATTTCAAACTTTATGTTAGCTTAACTGACAAAAGAAAGAACGGAACAGCCAACTCGAAGTAAATGTCATACTCCCCATAGGAACTACAAATTTAAAGGAACAAATTCCACTCCTCAGCTTAAAAACACCTTCAAATCGGGAAGTCTGGAGAGACAAGCAGTCTGATATAAAAATTACAGTGTTTTCAAACCTCTAAACTAGAAACAGAAAATAAAAAAATAGTATATGGAAAGATGTCAATGATCAGAAAGGAAAATATGTTATCATACACAAAGGAAAAGAAATTTCGTCAAGGGTAAGGACCAAAATAATGGACAGTCGAACCTCTTTATAACAGGACACTTGTTCCGACATTTTTTGGCAGCTATAGTGAAATATTGTTATAGAGAACATACAATATAACATAACATGAAAGATTAGTTTCACGTAACAAATGGTTGTTATGTGAAATGTCGTTATAAAGGATAGTTATAGAGAAGTCAGATTGTACATCCCATTATTACCAGCATAGAAACAAATTTCAATGACTGAAGGAAGACAGCATTTAACAAACAAGAAGCCAGGCTTATAGCCTAGAGGTACCAGTTGGGATCTCCCACAATATGTATGGGTTTGACTCCCACTGCCCCCTTCTCCCTTCTCTTCCCCTTCTGCAGCCCTCTATTATGTGATAAGAAAGTTAGAAACAACTACAAAACAGAAGCATAAAAGAACAATAAAGCCAGATAATTAAAGACAACTTTATACAAGCTGGTGGGACTTACATCATGTACATAGAATTATGCATACTTGGAAAGGCATCATCAAATGGATCCATGAAAAGCAAACTTTCTGCCATTGCAGAAATCCTTTGAGAAACTGCAAATATTAGACGCTGGCCGACAAAAGCCTCATTTCCAACCTTACGCATCAAATGTTGAATATAGAACTGAACATCAGCGTCAAAGTGATGAGAGTCTGAAACATATCATTATAGAATCAAGAGTTAAGAAGCCATGTAGAAGGAAATATAAGTAAGTTACATTGAGGAATTTAATAATGAAAATGCTGCTGTCCAAGAGCAAAAATCATTTTAAATCGCTGTGAAATTCAGTCTCGTGATCCAACTAAACTAATAATCAGTCCAACGATAACAGGGTCATAAGGATCTGTCCTCTTTTGATTTCAATGGTCTTTGCTTCTAACTATTCAATATAATCCATATTACTTTAAACAAATAAGAATTAGATTCAATGAATCTTTCAGAATCATCATCACAATAGTTTGTTCCTTCATAGATAAATAATTTATTCATAAATATTATTCAGCATCCATCCAAAAGAATTAGAAGCATTTTACATAATCTATGTCGTAAGGAAACACCAATTTTTGTTTCTTCTGGAAAAATTTTAAGGTGTCTTTCTACACTAAGAGATAGTTTCATCATAAATATTGCTTGCCTCTGTCCAAATTTATGGTGCTATATTTATTTTGATATGTTCAAAAACTTTCTACAATACTCTACCAATATTATCTTTTATACAACTTCAATAAACTTTAAGAATTCAAATTTGTTTAATGATTCGTCCACTGCTTTACTGTTTTATTGCTACTATTTAGAATTTGTAAGTCAAATTAACAATGATGCATAAATGGGACGATCAGAGTATAATAAATCAAACATCCATTATTATATGATAGGAGTAACTGATTTGTTTCCATTTAATACGTATCAAACCAAATAACTTTTCTCAGTATCATGCTGAAACCATTTCTTACTTTTGTATATGCATTTACTGGGACATATCTACCAAAATCTTTATAATTAATTGAACATGCTGATTCTACCATTATTAAGGTAGGTGAAAATATACTTTCGCAATCTTCTAAGGTGAAGATAGTCTTCAAAAACCTAGTATGAATAAAAAGAAGATCACATAATTACCATCTCTATGCAAGGCACTGTACATTCTTCTCAATAAACGCATGATTAAACTGTTGATAATGCCTTCCACGGGTTCTCTGTTTCTTTCAGTTGGTGACATTGTAGCCAGTGTACCTTTAAAGTAGTAAAATACAAATACTGCTGAATTTGGAAGTCACTAAAGAAAGAAGTCTAGACAGTAATGAACCCAGAATGCAGTGAAATGGTTCGGTACTTGGAAAAAGGTGTTGACAAAGAAGGGTAAATCGTGAACCTTTTGCATTTTAGAGTAAAAATTAGAAAGCTACATTTAAAATGGCAGTACAAATCATGAAGATGGTGCTCAAAGAGCAATCTTTCCTTGAAAACTCAAATCTTAGGATGAAGCTTCACTAGACAGTTTTTTTCCATTTAAGTTTCAGAACAGATAATACATCCACTTATTAACCCCTTGATTTCAGCTTCTATCACAATCCTCAACACTAGAAATTAGAATATAAACAGTACATCTTTGAAATAATTAAACGTAGATGTATTACAAACAGAAAAGCATATCAGGAATTCAAGTTTAAAATTTCCAGATATTGCTCATGAAAAAATTGTACACGTGAAGGCAAAAGGAAATGAAAATATTGTATCATTACCAAGAATAAAGTCCACAGCTTGGTGGCACCAGTTCTTAAAATTACCTTCCTCCAACTGTAACACATTTGGTACAAAAGCCAAGTGAGATGAGACATAAAAACGATATTCATAGCATAAAACAAAGCATCACTAGCTGGGGCTAATTGAAACAACATACACTTTGAGGAGAAATAGTGTCACAAAGCTCCAAAAGAAAATCAACTGAAGCGCTCAGTTGCTCAACATTATTTTCATTGTCATGTTCTGCCATATAAGAAAAGACAATATTCATACTTCTCATCTATAGCTGAAACCTCATGTTAAGAAAATTTTGCCAAACATGACCTAGAGTTTTCCAGAGATAAAGTTATGGCACATGTAAGATATGACATTTATCACAGCATGGCTGACGTATGATAAGATCTCAACTCAGTGTAACTGCTAAAAATCATCACCTTGCAAGTTAACCATCAAAAGTAAAGACAAAATTACATCCATAAGAAGATCTCTAACTGAACTTTCACCTGAAATGCGGTGAAGTAAGGAATCATCTGGTCTTCTCCTCTTTCTCTCCTTAATTCTCACTGAAAAAATATACAAGTAAATGAATTCAGTTAATGTATATGAAGGCCGAATTGACAACTTTAGACCAATAAATACAACAGCATTCCTAAAATGCAAACCTTGTCTGAGAAATCTTCTCCGCAACACATCACTGAACCGTTGGTCAGAACCAGCTCCAATTTTCTTAGGACTCAATAATCCCAACTTATCAAAGAAATAACACTTGCATGATGCACTTTTTGGAAATATATCACACTGCGAACCATCTTACTCCAGGAAAAAAAAAGTACAAATAATCAAAACAAAATAGCCGATCAAAGTGAACCTACCTATACAAACAACACAATAGTAAATCAAAATCAAACACATAACAAAAACATCTTCAGGTTATTCTTCTTATCATTCAATTTTGATTACTATACATATATATTCACAAAATTTCGAGGTAGAAATATAGCAAGATAATCAGAAATGTTAAGCCTAGATGGTCATCACTACACATTATTATTTTCCAATCGAATTCGATCACATAATAATAGATCCTAAGGAAATTGCGGTGATCATCAAAGAATTTCAATATAAACATTTAAAATAGAAATAAACTTAAAAAATCTAGCTTAAACTATAACGAAAATTAAAAAAACTAACCTTGGGCTACTTTGAGATCCTCCTTGAGCCTGAGAATCTCTCGTTTACGCTCTTTTGCCTAAAAAAAATAAAGTTAAATAACTAAAATTTGTCCAATCAACTTGTACGAAATAACAAAAATAGAAAAACGAAGAATTAGAGGTAATCGTTCGAACTTTTCGTTTCCATTTAAGAGCATCATCGGAATGAGAAGGAGGCATGGAAGACGAAGAAGCTACGGCGGCAGGTTGAGGAACGGCGGCGGCAGAGGAAGAAAGCGGAGGCGGCGGTGCTGCCGGAGGTTTATGAAGGAGTTTCGATCGGACGAGTGCCATTGCGATCGCGAGTTTGAACGATTCATCTGAGTGGCTCTTCGGTTGCTCTCTCAAAATCTCCATTTCTCTCACAGTGCTAAATGGCGGGAGTTAGCTTGTTTATAAACGTTACTCGCGTGAGTTTTTGGACTAAAAAGTCATTTTACTCGAATATGTTTGCTTAGTTACGTAATTTTTTCATTTCCCATAAGCTATATTTAAACGAAATTTAAACATATATTCATTTTGGAGTAACTTCACGTATGTGGAGTTTGAAATTTGTTTTGATATTGTCCAAATTCAAATAAAAATATTTGAAGTAACATATAATACTCAAAGTTAAAAATGACTAAACTTTATATGCTTACGTATCTGAAATTATTTTGAAATGAGTGAACTTATAATATTTTAAGTAAAACGGATATACCTTGAATGGTGGTACAAAAATCCGAGTATTTATGCACTTCGATCGTTAAATATGGTGGCTCTATTTGAGAAAATAATTCCAGCATAAATTTTTAACATACAAAATAATACCAAGTATTTAGTTGAACGAGTTGAAAAGTATAATATTTATACAAATATAGGTGTTGGTTAATCATACAAGAGAAAATGATACTGCATAACTAATGCATTATTTGGTTATCGACATTAAATCGTACTCATATCAAAGGAGCACAACAAGGACAACCGATCGTTCTTATAAATCTCCATAAGTTTAGCTCTAACTACGATGGAATAGAGTCATTTTAAGTAAAATCCCTTCTTACGATATATCAAATAGAGCGGAATCAATCAAGTCATATCCCCAAAGGAATTTTAAGTGTGAGCTTACACCCCTAAAATCGGGTGGTGTACACAGACCTTACCCCCTAAATTTACGAGATAGAAAGGTTGTTTTCGAGTGTATAAAATACTGATGGAAGCAAACATATGATGGAGGATTCAATCACTAGGAGTAGAACTTCAAGAACCCTTTTGGATCACAACATACTACTCAAAAGACAAAACAAAAAGCATAGCAAATTATACATATACAAAAAACATAACAGCACCAGCAGAAGAGATAAAACTTAAATGTGTCTGAATTTTCCTTCAAAAAGGGTATATAAAGGCTCAAGGAGTTGAAGTATGAACTCAACAGATTTGACAAAACTTTTAATCCATCTAATCAAAAGAGAGGAGATAAATAAATAACTAATGAAATACAAAATGAGGGCCTCTTTGCCTAGAGCAAATATGAAGTACACAATTAACCATCCTCAAAAGGCAAAATCTTTCTTTCAACATACTACTTTCACCTTGGTAAAAAGAAAAAAAAAAAAACAACTCACTTAAAAATCAACCTGCTCTCGACCATCCTGCGGTTCAGTTGCTCTAAAACTCCATTGGACATCAACAAGAAATGCTGAAAGTGAGTTTGAGTACATTCCATCTACTGAGGTTACAGAAAATCGATCTTCTCAGAGAGTTGATCGAGCTTTTATTGAAAGAGAGCTTTGCATGCCTCAACATTGGATGCTTGTGAATCCAATACTGCTTGGCCTGTAGGACTAGAGCTAATAGATCCCATTGTAGCTGTAAATACGTCTTTCTGGTATAGATCATCAGTTACCTTCTTCAAGATCTCATTGACCACCTTGAAGTCGAAAGCTCCAGCCAAAACTAGTCTAGCAATTATGTCACCAAAATTTACCGGCGCTTTTGGTAGATCCATGGCAAGGTCATCCAGCAGAGAGGAAAAGTTCAAGAATCCAGTGACCAAGTCCCCAGCTGTAAAAACCTTCTTAACAAACAAGTGCTCGAGAAGCTGTGCAACAGGTTCAACACATGGTGGGCTTTTGTCTAGACCAATTGATATTGCTTCTTTGACAACCTCAGGATGGTAGGCTGGGGACTTGAGCTCCTCAACACACTGCAAAGCTTCTTCCAGAAGCCTAACACTGAAATATTCCTCAAGAAGAGATGCTGTTTTTCTCTTTAGTACATCAGGTGTCGAACTTGCAGCAGGAACCTGGGGTTTTGCAACAACTGGAGAAACAACAGTTGTTGGTAGTCTAACTGGTCCAGGAACCTGTGATGCAGGGTCCATGCCAAAACCATAGCCCGTAGGGCGAGCAGGAGGAGCACCACTACCTTGCAAGAGGGCACTAGGCCTGCCACTCACGTAACCACCACTACCCTGAGGCAGAAGTCTTGGGTTCAATGCGGGAGACTTGCCAACCAATGGCGGCTCACTTCGTCCACCAGACTGAACCAGTGGTCCATTACCTCTCGGCATAGAGCGGGATCTAGGAACTTCCCAGTTGTCATTATCCATCCCAGGCATCTTCCTAGTTCCGGGCATTCCAGGCATCATACCACCAGTGCCTGGCCGATTGATAGGGAAGCCACCAGGACTCAAACTCCCTTGAGCCGGAGGACCACGAGAACTTCTCATGCTTGCAGTGGCACCAGGACGCAAGCCCAAGGTCTTTTCTGCTTCAGAGTGAATCTCCGTGATGGTTTTTGCTTTCATCTGTGCAAAAAGGAAAGAATATTAAACCATAAGAGAGTACTCTAGGGAATGAACAGGCAACAAATACAAGATAGAAAGAATGAATAAGGTGTCACCTCTTCCCGCCTAGGGACCCAGCTATTGGAACGTAAGTCCAGCACATTACGAACCATAAACCGCAGTCGGGGAGCCAACTGGGGGTTCGTTGATAGTTCCTTCAACCGGTTAAAGTACACATCGTTGATGTGCCTTGATTTTTGGATCTCATCAAGCTGCTTGCCAATGGTGTTGAAGAACTGACAAATGGCTTCAACGTTCTCTTCTTCCGGACAGCTTTTGGGATCTTGTCCTAATAGTTCCTGTTAACAAATCAGCAAATACATTCCAGTTTAATGCATTAAAGACAGCAATCAGTATGGAACAAAAAGAACTGAGCAAAAGGAAACAATTACCAACCTGAACAATGTGGTGAACAATCTTTTCAGGGACCATCTTTTGCTTCAAAAGCTCGCCAATAAGCTTAATATTGCCAAGAGTCCGCAATTTGATCAACCTTTCTTTGTCCTTGCGTTCTGACTCCTGATCAGGGGCTGTCATTTGCCTCGCCTCTTCTCGCAGTTTGTGAGCACCTTCAAATGCCTCCTGACAGTTATTCAACAGAATGCGCTTGAACGTAATCTCTTTGCCACCAGGTTCATCAGAGGGAAATGGAGGCAGCTTTTCATTGAGATCAGAACACAGTTGGGCATACATCGGGCAAAATGTTGGTTCCAACACAGCCTTGTCAAATATCAAGGAAATAACACCCTGAAAGTGAAGATAGAACACATCAAATTTCCAAGGTAAGGAAAAAATTGAGGTGAACAAAAGCACAACTAAAAAAGAGGTATGCCAGAGAAAGAAAGTCAGACCTTTAGGATGTCTGCACTTGTTATCCCTGAATCTATCAGTTGACCTTTGAGGAGATCAAACTTCTCTGGAGTCAGCTTGTTGAGGATACTGTAATCAATATTAATTAAGATCAATGAGTTGAGATTAATCCATACGTTCAACTAATGCCACATGTAGCAGTCTCATGTGCAAATGAAAACATATCAAATGGAAGTTCTGTATTGCGTAGGTAGAGATATACAGACATCTAACAGAATAAAATAAAGCAGCGAATAGGGGAAATCAAGAGATGGAAAGGGAGACAGAGAGAGATAATGAACAATTACGCATACATATTTTGACAAAATGCATAACTATTACAGAGAAAAAATTACCCCTTCACAGTCTTCAAGACACGATCTTCGTCAGAAAGATTGCCTCTTCGAACTGACCATGGCAGCTCAGCTTTGACAAGTGTAGGAGCAGGTCCTCCCTAATTCACAGATAAAAATTAAGGTTTCTAAGATCAAGAACTGAAAATAGCTTCATATCAGATATAAGTGTGCTTTGAAAATCATAACAACAATGCCCTTTGCTATTACAGAGAAAAAATGGAAATAAATTACGTGAAGAAAAATAGACATCTCCTCTGATAAACTAGCTGCCTTTCAGAATTATCATCATAATTGAATGATCAAACGATATCACTGGAACCCCTTACACCTAAATTTTATATTACTACAGCCCAATTACTGGAATTCCTGATCCACCACTAAATTTTGGCAAGGTATTGTATAATGATTAGCTTAACAACTTCTCTTCATTTCTCAACTCTCATTTTCAGTTGGGACTTAAGAATGTGTTGAAAAGGCGTCTTAGCAAAACCAGATTGTTTTCCTAGCAGAGGTTTCTTAAGATAGATACTGGATGTGTTCTGGATATAATACATAAGGCAATAGATTAAGAATTACCCCTCGGTTGGAAGATATTTGAGTTCTTGCGAACTGTGAGTTAAGCTGTTCTTGCCGGCCACCAAATTCTCTGTTTTCTCGTAGAGTGTCCCATGATCTGTCCTCTGTGGGGGCAGAAAATTGTGATGACTTGCTACGCCAGTCACGGCTATCTGGCTCAGAATAACGAGTCTGAGATTGGACCTGCACCTGCAGACACATAAATGAGACAACTTGTGGCAACAGAAATTCATAGTGTAACTAACTATAAAGTACAGCATTCCCTCTCTGTTCACTTTGTGCAGGAGCAGTCATGTTGTGAGTGGGTGGGGTTCCTGACATCACAAAAATCATAAAGGGGAAGGAAGTACAACTATCTTAACAGATACTCACATTGGTGTCTGTGCGGCTTCGACTGCCATCTTCACCAAACAATTCAGATTCAACTTCTTGTTTGATTAGAAGGATATCATCAGAAATGGCAACCACCTAGACACAAACAATCAACCAATGAAAAACCGTAACGAGAAAGAAATTAAGGTTGCCATATACATAAGCCAAAACTTTAAGATACCACTCTTACCTCCCTCAGTTGCAGCAGCTGATCTCGAGTATACCTAACACGCTCACGGCCCTCAAAACGTGAGTCTCCAGTCTACAAATATAAAAGGATAGTCAAGACACATACCACAAAGGAGTTCTTAAAATTGAATCTCAACAATGAAAGAAAGGCATTATAGTAAATAAACGTGACAAGCATCAAGAATACTTGCACACTTGTGATGTCCAAATAAAGAGAGTTGGTCATCAAGAAGCTACTTTAAGATCCAATTTAAAGAAGTGTTTACTACTCTCTGAGTTGCGCCAGTTTTATTAGAGAAAAACATGCAACCAACTGATAACGAGCTCATATGAACAGCATAGCCTCTCTGAACCTCTTCAAACAAGTAACACTTAATGGGAATTTCAATGTTAGTAGGGTCTTTATGAGCAACGCAATACTCCTTGGTTGCCCACCTAAAGCCTACCAATTGTTCTCCGTCCATATTTACAGCAGAAACACATCCTTAGGTGAGCTGCCAAGAATTAGGACGTAAAAGGCAAAAATAACGAAAGAAATAATACATAATGATGCATGGATATTTATATGCTACCGACAAGCCCTAATTCTGCAACTTAAAAGAACCAGGTGGACTACACGTTCTTAAACAAAAATAAACCCCATTAAGGTCAGCTTACATGCAACTCGACTAATTCCACGAGATACATGTCACCTCCCACCAACAACTCCATAAGTCTAGGACAAATAGGAAGAAATCACCTAGTGTTTTTTGTCTCGATTGGGATTTGAACATGAAACTTCATGGTTCTCACCCACTTCATTGACATCTAGGTCACAGCCTTGGAAGCTAAAAACTCAATTTTTAATCATTCTTCCAACAAAAAAAACATAAAAACGAGAGACACAACTAACATTAGCAATTAGGCATAACACAAGCTACACAAACCAATCACAGATTATAAAATCAAAGATTAACCCCAAAAAACTCAATCTTTAATCATTCTTCCAATAAACAGACCCCTAAAAGAACAAAAGACACAACTAACATTACTTATAAGACTTAACACAAGCTACACAAACCAATAAATCAAAGATTAACCAATAAACAGACCCCTAAAAGCACAAAAGACACGACTAACATTACCAATAAGACTCAACACAAGCTACACAAACCAAAAAATTCAAAGATTAACCAATAAAACTCAATCTTTACTCATTCTTCCAATAAACAGACCCCTAAAGAACAAAAGACACAACTAACATTACCAAGCTACATAAACCAATAACAGATATCAAAAATCCAAAATTTACCCAAAGAAACTCAATCTTTACTCACCCTTCCAATAAACAGACCCATAAAAAGAACAAAAGACACAACTAACATTGGCAATACACTCTCTAACAGATTAACAAACCCAAGATTAACCAAAAAAGAAACCAAGAACAGCTAAAAACACCCAATTCAAAGCCAAACACCCAAATAGAACAAAAATACTCAGATCTGAACAGAAGGGTATAAAAATTCAACCTTGAAAGATGAATTAGATGAAGAACCGCCATGTGGACGAAGCAAAGGGAGATCTGAATTAGTCGAGGAAGGTTCAAAGCGAGGGCCAAGCACTCTGCTTCCACCACCTCTGTTACCACCACCTGGTCTCAAACTTAACACCGTCTGATCAGCCTGCATAATACCTTAACTCAATTTCTCCACCGTCCGATCAATTCGAACAAAAAAAGAATCCAAATCTCTCAAAAAACACCCAAATCAAGAAAACCTCAGATACAAATAATATGTATCTAACACAATGAAGAAATACCCAGATAGAATTATGTATACCTAAAGGGGTGGTGACCTTTTTAGAGAGAGAAAGGGAGAATTTTTTTTAGAGAGAGAGAGTATTTCCTCTCTCTGCTAGGGAGAAGGAATGAAGGGAAGAGAGGTGAGGCCGTTTATGAGAAGGAGAAGAGGAGAAAGAGGGAAAGGAAACCCTTTTTGGGATAGGTTTGGGATTTTCAGATTTGTGTGAGGGTATTTTTGGTACTTTTTACTTGGTATATTAGGAATTATTCATTTATTTGGGTGTTTTTTTAGGAAATACATCCCACTTTTGACTATTTTACCCTTGGGCTATGGTTCAAAGTTTTGCTTTTGGGCCAATGAAAGTTTTTTGACACATTTATGTCATGACTATAAGGACACTATTTTTGGGAAGTAAAAGTATTTAAACTTTTTTGGAAAAAAAAAAAGTAGCAAGTGTTTAGTATTCAAAAACTTTGGTTTCGGCTAATAAGTAAATAATTTAATTTTGAGAATGTATATTTAGATATTTTAATTTGATATTAACTGATAATTAAATGTTACAATTCGTTTCTGCTTTGGCTCGTGGACATTTGATACTGACATGGCACATAAATTTTGGAGTTGTGTAGATGATCATTTTGTAGATTGGAGTGTTTAACTGACATAATACAGATAAGTTAAGGTGTTTAGATGTAGGGATGACAATGGGGCGGTGCGGGGCGGGTTGAGTTTAACCCGCATAATTTTTAATCCGCCCCACCCCGCATAACAACTTTTTTCATTTTCAACACACCCCGCATAGATCCGCTCTGAATAACTTTTTTAATATTCTTTTCCTAGTTAAGTTTGATAATAAAAATAAAATTCATAGAAAGAAATTCATTTTTTCATTAAGTTGTATTAATTTAATAGGATAGTGACTTAAAAATTTATTTTTTAGAGGTCAATTAGAAACATGTAAGAAATAGTATTATTTTTAATTGAATCATTTTCATTTACTATCTTGAATATTTTAGTAGTTTTAAAAAAATTATTTTAATAAATAATGTTTTATCACTCTTATAACATGTAAGAAGTTAAAATTAAGTTTGAACTCACATGAAATCACATATATCCGCAACCCGCCCCGCCCCACATTAATTTTAAAAAAAACTCACTTCAACTCGTCCCGCACAATATTAAACCCGACCCGCCTTGCATAGCCTTAAACCCACCCCGCCTCCGCCCCATTACCATTCCTATTTAGATGTGCATAGTTAAAATTTGAGTGTTTACTTATCAGTTGAGTTCTGGCTTAAAGCTTGTTTATACCTTCTCCATTGTACATCTCATCTGCATGTTCATTTTGTCAATGGAGTACTTTTCTATGCCTCTTATACATGTCAGTATAGCCAACCTCTTGTAAATATTGAACAGCTTTCAGAATTCTTTGTAAAGCTTGCTTGACTTGTATGTTATAATATGCATTTCATTAACTAATGAAGGCAAAAACTAGCCTTTCTAATAATTCCAAATGAACGGTTAAAAAGTCTATTTTTCCACGAGTAAATTGAACTTCAAATAACTTATAACTTGAGGTAACGTGATATAGATGCATTCATGTTTTAACATAACTTGAAATCACAATTAAACGACTAACACGATATAATGATTATTTTTTTTAAAAATCCACGTATAAGTTGAGTATCTGGAAAATTTATACTCCGATATCAATGAATTCCAAAACACGAACTTCAAAAAACTTACTTAAAGGTAAAATAAACATGTGTTTTTTCAATATAATATTGAAATGTAAAGAACTTGTATAACATTTGTTTTGGCCAAGATAAATATTAATACTTTTGATATAAAAACTATGATACTTGAAATCACAAGTACCTAAATTAAAGATCATGACACTTTGAAATCACAATGTAAAACAATACCAACTGCAATATAAATAATGTTAAAATTTGGTATCACAGGTGTGAAACAAAATTTAGATGACTTATTTATGATGATTCATATGTTTCAATATTAGCTAATTTCTCAACACGTATATTTTGAGTTAGTTATTATACAACAGCAACATGACAATAAATTATTGAATTTATACTCAAGAATATAAATACTTTGAAAAAGACATGATTCATTAAATGAAAAACGCTAATTAAATAGTTAAAAATGTCAAAGACCATATAGCTTAATCGACTACAAGTCAAATAAGCTATAAACCTCTTTGAATCATTCTAATGAGGTAAGTAATAATGATTTCAATATTCTTTCCTAAATTATTTAGTTATTTATATTATACCTTCTAACTTCCTATATAAATATTGCACTTCAAATCACACGTAAAACGATGACCAACAATACAAACATATTATTACTATAGTTAACTCATATTGATTTCTATTCATTTAGAATGAAATAGATTATCTCCTAATGGGCTCATATACATGATAGATATTAAAAAAAATACATGTTTTTACATGACATAATACACGTAGAATGCTACGTAAGACACATAATTGTAATATAGAATAAATATGTCTATTTATTCAATTTTATACAAGTTTAAGTGTCTACTTATACACCTCCAAAATTAAATGTCATAATTATCAGCTAATGTCAAGTTAAAAATCATATTTATATATTATGCCTAAATAAATTCACACAACAAACTAAAGTTGATACAAGACATAAAACATATTATTATTATTACAAGAAACTAAAAATCAACTTACAAACACAATAGCATAAACATATTCATTATTACAACAAGAAACTAAAAACCAACATCCAAAGTCCAAACACAACATATAAACATTCTTTACACACCTAAAAACAAGATCAAACATAAGAACTACAAAAACAAAAAGGTGACAACAAACAACATCAAACTATTGCAACATCTAATCAACTTCTTCAATCTTAGGTCCCGTACCGGGTCCGGTGGTGGTACCACCACCGGGCATTTGATCATCGTCCATCGGACCACCACCGCCATCGCCACCGCCTTGATACATTTTTGCAATTATAGGATTACATATCCCTTCAAGTTCCTTCAACTTGTCTTCAAGTTCATCAACTTCAGCCAATTGGTTCTTATCAAGCCACTCAATAGTTTCTTGCACACTAGTTTCAATCTTTTCTTTATCCTCAACACTCAATTTACTTGCAATTTTCTCATCTTTTATTGTATTCCTCATATTATATGCATAATTCTCAAGTCCATTTTTTGCTTCAACTTTCTTTTTCACTTCTTCATCTTCAGATTTATACCTCTCAGCATCCCTTACCATTTTATCAATTTCATCTTTACTCAATCTCCCTTTATCATTTGTAATTGTAATCTTGTTCTTCACCCCGGCCGTCTTGTCCTCCGCGGCCACGTTTAGTATCCCATTCGCGTCTATATCGAACGTGACGTTGATTTGCGGAACCCCTCTTGGTGCTGGAGGGATACCAGAGAGTTCAAATTTCCCAAGAAGATTGTTATCTCTTGTTCTTGCTCTTTCACCTTCATACACTTGGATTAGTACACCTGGTTGACTATCCGAATAAGTCGAAAAAATCTGTTCTTTTTTCGTTGGGATCGTCGTGTTTCGCGGTATTAAAGTTGTCATAACACCACCAGCAGTTTCAAGTCCAAGACTCAATGGTGTAACATCAAGTAAAAGCAAATCTTGAACTTTTTCATCACCTTCACCAGTCAAGATAGCTGCTTGAACCGCGGCCCCATACGCGACAGCCTCGTCTGGATTTATACTCTTGCAAAGCTCCTTCCCATTGAAAAAGTCCTGCAATAGTTGTTGAACTTTCGGTATCCGAGTCGATCCGCCTACAAGAACAACTTCATGAATCTGAGATTTATCAACTTTAGCATCCCTTAAACACTTCTCAACAGGCTCCATACACTTCATAAACATATCCATACACAATTCCTCGAATCTAGCTCGAGTAATCGTAGCATAAAAATCAATCCCTTCAAACAACGAATCAACTTCAATAGTCGTTTGAGTCGTAGACGACAAAGTCCTCTTCGCCCTCTCACACGCGGTCCTCAATCTCCTCAATGCTCTAGCATTTCCACTCAAATCCTTCTTATGTTTCCTTCTAAACTCCGTCACGAAATGATTCACTAACCTATTATCAAAATCCTCACCACCTAAATGTGTATCCCCTGCAGTTGCTTTAACTTCAAATATCCCTTCTTCAATAGTCAAAATCGACACATCAAACGTTCCACCTCCCAAATCGAAAACAAGTACATTTTGTTCACCTCTTCTTGAAGCCTTTTTATCTAAACCATAAGCAATAGCAGCAGCAGTAGGCTCATTTATAATTCTTAAAACATTCATACCAGAAATAGCACCAGCATCTTTAGTTGCTTGTCTTTGTGAATCATTGAAGTAAGCGGGCACCGTTACGACCGCGTTTTTCACTTTGAATCCTAAGAAAGATTCAGCTGTTTCCCTCATTTTCACTAACACCATGGATGAAATCTCCTCAGCTGAAAATTGCTTTTTTTCACCTTTGTAAGTTACCTCAATCATAGGTTTGTCACCTGGACCTGAATATACCTGTCGATAAAAATGCAAAGTAGACGTCCTTCAGGCTTAGAAGCTGATATCATGAGATCAAATCAAATCACATTGTGGTAGGAACTTCACCTATACGAAAACTCTTGACTTCTTCCCTTCAGAAGAACAACAATCGTCTCAAACAACTCTAAATGAGTCGAATCCAAAATCCTTTTGACAAAAATAAAAATACCCTCTTTTGTAAATAAATTGTGTGATAGGTCTATCAGGAGGTTATCTATCAGGAGGTTAGTCTATCAGGAGGTTATTTTCTCTAGACCTTCAAACCCCCAAAAAATCGTTTTTTCGATTATAAATAACTATAAAAATTAAAGAACCAACAACAAAAATGATAAAGATAGCCAAAGTAAACGAAACAACAGAAATAATAACATTAAAAAAATAAAATAATTTTATTATGATAGTATAAACAGTACTACCTACACTAAATAACAAGATAAGTAAAATAATAATATTGTATAACACAAGTTGCACCAAAAGATAACCATTTTATCTTTTATCAATTTGAAGTTATATAGTCACTAACATGACAAAAATCACTTCAAATGTTACACACAACAACATATCCAATATAATCTTATATGTTCATACGCATACGCAGACGTTACTCTTATCTCACACGCTAAGAAAAACAATAACAAACCAAAATCCTCATATAACACCAAAAAAATACCTTAAAAGGCCACAACTTCATATCACTTTGAACTGATGGATCACTAAATCTTCTACCAATTAATCTTTTAGCATCAAAAACAGTATTATGTGGATTCATAGCAACTTGATTCTTAGCTGCATCACCAATCAAACGTTCAGTATCAGTAAAAGCAACATAAGAAGGTGTTGTTCTATTTCCTTGATCATTTGGTATTATTTCAACTCTATCATTTACCCAAACACCAACACAACTATAAGTTGTACCTAAATCTATTCCTATCCCTTTTCCCTCTTTACTACTAGTACTAGTAGACATTTTTTTTTTTAATTTCAAGAAGTTATAATTTCAAGATTCTTTTTTGGGTATGTTGGAAAATTGGTTTAGTATGTGTATATGTTGTAAAGTTTGTAGTTGGGATGTGTATATATATACACACAAGTTTGAGGAAGAATGGAGATGGTTCTAGATTTTATAAAATTGTTCTAGTCAATTAATTAAATTAAAATATTCGATAATTATATAATATGCGTATAATTTATGTATATCGATTAAAGAAAGTAAAGCAGTAAATATGTCAAGTCATTATTTATGTGAAGATCTTAAAGGAGTTTTTATCTGAATAATGTATATTTATGTGATTTCATTTATTGATCTAATTTTTTTTTAGAAAAAGTTATTTTTTGATAATTTTTTAATTTACTTTTCACATAAATATGATTAAAAGATTACACATGTTTCTTATTTAAGTTTATAAAATTCTGAAATTGTCTTTTTTTTTTAAGAAAAAAATCGATATCAAATTAAAATTGAAGAATGAATTGAAATGAAAATTGATAACTAAGCACTTCTAATTTTGAAAATATATGTCTAGATAACTTAACTCGTTTTATTATGTAAGTTAAACGTTCCAACTTACAAAATGATCGTTTAGATATCCCTTAAATTTTTATATCACGTCAACATTAAGTGTTTACGAGACATACAGCGGTGGGATCGGTGGTGATTATCCTATATTTGAGCAGCGGTGGACGGTGACGTATGGCGGAGCTCACGGCGGAGTGAGGTGTCAAGAAAATTGATGAGTTGTTGAAGATAATGAACTTACACGTAGCTATTTTGTAAGTTTTGTGAAGTACTATGAAGTTGTATTTTTTGTCAGGTTGTAAAATGGGTTATTGGGCTATTTTTTGGGCCTATAAATTGTTCAAGTGGAACTTGGGTTTGATTTCACTGAGCCCAATGAGTGTGAATTGGACCTTCTGCAGCCCAACTGCTATATAGCCGCAGGCAAGATCGAGTGAATCTATGTATTATTTTAAAGAGAAGTATTAAAAAACACATCTGAATTTAGCATGAATTATTAATTTTATCTCACGAACTATTAACACTCTTAAAAACACGCATTTACTTGATTAACTTAATTTAGATATACTCCTCATCTGCCACGTGACATAGCAAGTGGTCTCAAACTCTTGTAGGCGCATGATGCTCTTAATGAAAAGTCGAGAGAAGTGTTGAAAACACTCCTAAACTTGGCGAGAATTTAAGGGAGTATTTCACTCATGTTGTAAATCGGAGATGTATTTAAGTTTAGTTAGTCAAGTAAAAGAATGTTTTCAAGGCTGTGAATAATTCAGGAATGATACTAATAATGTGCGTTGAATTTAGAGGTGTTTTCAATACTCCTCTTTATTATTTTATGTAGTTATTAGTTATGCAAGGGTTAGTTATTCATGTATTAGTTATACATTAATTAGCTACTTGCATAAAATAATAATAGATTCTCTCGTAACTTATACATGTGCTAGTTATATATGTGGTTTTCTAAATTGTCAACCAAACATCGTATTAATTTTATACATGAATCACTTATTTCGTATTTATCTACAGAACGTCGTATAAGTTATACAAAAATTAATACTTGAATAACTTGTTTCTTATCTAGCTACCAACCGACCCCTTAATGTTGGGTAAGCAACACAAAACACACTATTATTGGTGCAAATTACACTTTTCGTAAAAAAAAATGTTGTTTTAGATACATGCATCTGACGAAACAAATACATGTATCTTAAAATACACGAGTCAAAATAGGTGAAATTTGTTCCATATGCACTATATTCAAAACGTGATTCACATGTATTTGAGCCTTTGTCCCTCTCCCGTTCCTCTCCTTCTATGTATTTGTATTTAACAATTACATGTACATGTGTGTCCAATATCAATATTCAAAATCAATTAAATCCCGTATATCCGACATTAATTTCATTAGTGTATCTAATATCAAATATCTAGTGTATTACGTATCGAACACAATGTATTTAGAGCAAACTAGAACAATGTATCCAATGTATTCATATATAAATACATGTAAGTATATTGATGCATTCATCAATTGCCTCTAAGTGTCATCGCTTCCGAGCAGAAAGAGGGAAGAGAGATAAAGATAGAGAGAGGGAGAGAGCAAGTAGGGGGGGGGGGGTAGAAAGAGGGGGAAAGGGGAAAGCGATGAGAGAAAGAATGAACGAGAGAAAAAGGAGGAGAGTGAGCGAAAGATTATGTGATTATTTTAAAGTATAATAAGAGTTAGTAGACACGATAGAGATGTTTGTCTAATTAAGTAACTTTTTTCTTTAGCGTTTGAGTGATTCAGAATAAACTCATGATAGTGGATGATAGTTAAAGTAAAAAATTCACACATAATAATTCAATTATAAAATTCAAAAATCAAAATAATTTAAGTATATTTTTGACCCGTAAACTCTAAAATCATAAAACAAAGGTATCTTGGAGCCAACGAGAATTATCAACCATATAAATAGAGCAAAAGAGGAAAAAAAAAAAAGGTTAAGCCAAACCTCAAGAACAAAGCATCTATGGATAAGATCCACCACACTCTGTTTTAGCTCCCTCTCTGTAAACACCATCGTCCATGGCGGGTCTCACCACCAGTACTTCCTTCACCTTGATACCCATTTCCTCTAAACCCTTAACCAACAAACCCCTTTGTCTCCCTTCCCTTAATTCTTCCATTTTTGGGCTTCGATTTCATAATCCTCAGCTTCGTTCTTGCTCTTCACTTATCTACTATTCCGCCACTATCTCCGCCCGATACGGCGGCGGAGGTGGTAGAGGAGGATTCAGGCCGCCCCCACGTTCTGAGGAAGATGAAGCACTCGATATTTCATCTATCAGGTATTTACATGTTCTTGTGTAACTCAGCTTGTGTAACATTATGCTAAAAATCTTATCTTTTTTGTTTTATAGGTTGTTGCGATGTTAAATGTGTTTGTTTGGGTTTAAATTGTATTGGGTTTTTGTTGAAGATGTTAATTCCTCACACCCATTTCCTTTAAGCCCTCGCTTCTTCCATTTTTGGGCTTCAATTTCACTTTCCTAAGCTCCATTCTTGCTCATCCCATATCTACTTTTCTGCTACTGTCTCCGCCCGATATGGAGGCAGAGGTGGTAGAGGAGGATTCGGGCCGCCCCCACGTTCTGTGGAAGATGAAGCACTTGATATTTCATCTATGAGGTATTTACATGTTCGTGTGTAGTTGTTGTGGAAACAGAATCTTGCATAAATGTAGTGTAAGACTCTATACAATAGACCCTTGTGGTTCGGCCCTTTCCCGGATTCCGCCCATAGCGGGAGCTTAAATGCACTAGGCTGCCCCTATATTGTGTAATTGTTGTGCACTCAGCTTGTATAACATTATGCTAAATTCTTATCCTTTCTTGTTTGGTTTTTGGTCTTCTTGGTTATTTTGATGTTAAATGTGTGTGTTTGGGTTTAAAATGTATTGTTTTTCTTGTTGAAGATGTTAATTTTATCAAAAACAACTTCCCTACCTCCCTACTTTGTTAGTGGTAAGGTCTGAGTACCTTCCCCGGACCCATGGGATTACATTGGGTATGTTGTTGTTGTTAACTTTTTTAGCTTTCCTTCTGGTGTTTTGAAAGACGAAGCACTCAATTTTCCACTATCAGGTATTTACATGTTCTTGTGTAGTTGCTGTGCACTCAGCTTGTGTAACATTACGCTAAATTCTTAACCTTTTTGTTTCGTTTTTGGTTTTATTTGGCTATTAGGATGTTAAATGTTTGGTTTCAAATGTATGGTTTTTTTGCTAAAGATGTTAACTATTTTGTGTTATTGTTGTGGTGTTTTGAAATAGGTCAGACAAGGTTAGGCTCATTGATGATAAGCAGAACATGGTTAGTCTGATTTCATATTTGCTTGTTGTGTTGGTTTCAAAGTTGTTATTGATTATTGATATTTTTACCCTGATTGGTTTTTGTTATGTAGTTGGGGATAGTGTCGAAAATGGAAGCACTTCAGAGAGCTGAGGATGCAAGCCTTGACTTGGTATGTTTCTGTAAGACTGACTTTTAAAATCTTTTTTCAACTTTTGTGATTACGTGGGAATAAAGCATCCGTCAAATGTGACTATGTAGTCTTCTAGTTCGCCTCATTTGTTCCAGTAATCTTGTATTGAATGGTAAATGTGGAGTCAAGAAAATTTTTTTATTCATGAGATGGCCAAAATATAGCAGGTATTAAGTGTTAAACTAGGCAAAGTTGACTGGAACGATCAATCTTGATAGGAAGAGTGTATACTCTGTACTGGTTGGGGAAATAGGTGGGTAGCAGGAAGAATCGAATACTATTGCTTCAGGTTATTAGGTGTAGTTAGAAGGGAATTTGATGCAGGAAAAAGAAACTGAAAAGAGTATTATGCTTATCTAGAGGAGTAGCTTATCCAGAATTTGGTTATGATGAAGTTAATATTGGTTGGATTATGTTATTGTTTTTGGTGGATATCTGTAGGTGATTCTATCTCCAGAAGCAGACCCACCGGTCGTCAAAATAATGGATTACAAGTAAGATATGTCGATTAGAAGTATTTTTTCTCTGAATTTCGATTATGATATATACTTCTTGATTTCTGGAATGATCTAATTGCACACGTGGGGAATTGGAGTATTAGCTTTATGAGTGATTAAGGTTGTAATTTGCAGTTTGACACATCTAATAGGAGTAATTGTGGAACCGATATAGAAATAGGAATAATTGCTGTGCCCTCCGTTCCATTTCATTAGTCCCAGTTTTACTTGAAATGCTTACTAGTATAAGATTTAAAAGTGTTTACTATTTCTTACGTCTGTATAGTGATATTTGTGTTATTGGAAATAGAATAGAGAAGTAGAATTGAAAGGGTGAAAATCATGTAATTTGAGTTATATATTCTGTCAAAACTTTACTTTTAAAGGAAGTACTAGTAGACAAAATTCAAGTCGGCTCAATAAGAAAAGGGAAGGGAGAGTTTCTATTGGTCATCATTCTTTCATTTTCTTTTTTCATTTGTTTAGGCTTCAAATTGGTTGTGCACTGTTCCTTTTTGATGTGATTGATCTAATGCCTTTCTAAAACCAAATTTCAAACCAAGCTTAAGTACATTGTAGCACACTCGTCCTTGGGAGATCTGGTATATCAAACAGATAACAGAGACCAATCTACTTGAGCTTGACTTTTGATTCCTTTTTATTTGTTAAACTACGAATCCATGCTTGTGTGAAACTGTGAACATAATATAAAACCAAGCAAGTTTCAAAAGCATATCATTTTGCTTGAGTTAGGTGGGTTAGCCTAGGTATGCACTGTGTCATTTTTGCTTGAAGATTACGTCTTAGCGCAAGTTATTAACTTGCATACTGATTCAATAATTTATATGCTGACTAGATGCAAGGAGGAGTATCTTGTTCATGGTTTTCTTATCATTTTGAATTTGCTAAAACACTAGCACACTGATATTTTGCTTTATTATTGCCAGTAAGTATAAGTATGAACTGCAAAAGAAGAAAAAGGAGCAGCAAAAGAAAAATGCTGGTACATGTCTTGCCTTTAGATGTTTTTTTTTTCTTTTGAAACAAGAGACCCTGTGTAACTTCCTTTTACCAACAATTTTTTTTCGATGACAGCCAGCCGCATGGATTTGAAGGAGCTCAAAATGGGGTAAGGTTCCATATCATGTATACTTAACACTGATATTAATTGAGAAATTATTAGCTTTTTATGGTTCCGTCCCTTCATTAGATGGCTACTCAGTGAAAAGTTGTGATACTATGGCCATATTTTCTTCATTCTTTTTTTTTGGTGGGTCAGTATTAAAGTTGTTCTATACTTTATATGGTATTGTTGTGCATTCTGTGGATGAGTGCCTTACATACAAATGCAAAATAATGAGACCTCTATATGTTCATCCATCAAATCCTGAGAGGTGTCCCTAATTTTGTCTTCCATTGGACTATGTTGAAATGCAGAAACGGTTTGTCTCATCTACTTACTACTTTTTTGGCCAATGAAAGAAAGTGCATGAAGTGTTCCCTGTGTTCATACACTTTCCTAATGGTGATAAGGGGTCTTATCTTTTCCAATGTACCAAAAAAAGAAAGAATGATAAGGGTCTCGTGAGAAAATGGTGAAAAGGGGAATTTCTAATATTGTAGTTCTCAGCATTCTAGTTAAGACTGAATTTACCAGGAAGAAAATTTATTTCTGTTGTTAGGTTTAACACACGGTAACCATTTCAATGTTAATGTTTCTCTGAAGTAAAAGGCCAATATCCTTACTGTAATATGTTGTGGTATGGTACATTGTTTATATCCTGTTTTCCCACTTTTGTTTATTTTGGTCTTCTTTCTGGTATTTGAAGGTTTCTTTTGATATTGCAGTTATAATATTGATTCTCACGATTATTCAGTGCGTTTGAAAGCCGCTCAGAAGTTCTTGAAAGATGGTGACAAGGTAGCTCGGAATCATGTATTTTCAGCATGCAATCACTTTAGAGAATTTGGTGGTTTAATGTTTAAATGTTATTTATTGGTACTTCCTGCAGGTAAAAATCATAGTGAACTTAAAAGGCCGTGAAAATGAGTTCAGAAATAATGCTATTGAGCTACTTAGGCGTTTTCAGAATGATGTTGGTGAGGTAAGCATGGTTTCTTTTTTCTCGTGCCAAAAGTAAATATTAGTCATGATGCATTGTGCCTGCAGTGTCCAGAAGATGTGAATAGGTTTAAAAGCGTGAACACTAAGATCACAACCTGGTCCTTTAATATGAAACATATATGAGAAGGTATTGGTAATTCTGAAAGTCTTGCCATTTTCGATACTAAACGAAGATGGTTATGAATCTTATCTGCTAGATCATGACTACAGCACTATTGATTCTTTCTTAGAGGCATTCCATCATCACATCAGATGAAAATATTTGTGGAAAAAGTAAACAAGGAGTAATGGATAATAATCGAACACTGTAAACAAACATAAGTTGGGAATTGAAATCCAATATTTTGACTGTTACTCAAGATCAGTAGATCAAAGAATAACTTTGGTGCATATATGACTAAAGGAACTATTTAAGCGTGTATTCTCAATTAGTCTTTTCCCTCTCCGGCTAATTAACGTCTATGTTATGGTGCTATTCACAGCTTGCAACTGAGGAGAACAAGAATTTCAGGGATAGGAACGTCTTCATAGTTTTGGTACCGAATAAGGCTATTGTACAGAAAGCTCCTGAGCAACCGAAGAAAAAGGAAAAACCAGCAACTGAAGTTTCAGCCAGTGTTTGAGCATCCGATGAAATTTTATTATAAGGGGTTATTAGCAGATAATCAATGCATACAATTCTCAAGAGAAAGGTGAGAGAGATGCACCCTGATATCTGTCTTGTATAGAATTTAGTCACATACAAGCCTGTAATAGGATGTACACTTGTGTAGTGTCTATAACAGTAGCAAGAAACATTCAGTTTTTGTAGTAACATTTAATAGGTGAAGTTGAAGTAAGTTTGAGCTTTCCTTCCCTTGTTATATACTTATATTTCACATGATATTTACGTGACGAATATGAATATTCTCTAAGCATCCAGGGGGTGTGACCTATCGGTCAATTAAGGTAGTATGGACTGTGGAAGAATAGGGTACAAATCCCAATAGAGGTTGTACACTCGCATGTAGGACCAACCGGACACTCGTGGCTCACGAGAGGCCAATATCCGCCCCACAACATTACCATGTCCTTAAGTTGGGAGTAGTGTGCTGCCCATGTGCCCTCGGTCTAATGGCTTCAGACGCAATTTTAAAAATGCCTTCTTAAGTCGAAAGAAAGCTGGACAAGAATCTCATGATAGTACGAAGGGGAACATCTCACAAATGCTAGCCATGGTGAACAATGTTATCCCTTACCTCTATTGGCTGGTGAGAGGTAGTAGGTATTTGATCGAATTATGCACATCGTGCTGACTTAGACACCACCTTTACCAAAAGGGGAAAAAAAGAGAGAATTTTTTTTCCATTGCTGTATTGGTAGGATTTTATAACAAAGGAGGAACTTACCTATCAAAAAGATGAACCATCAATTGTTAATTTTCTAGCTACACCTTCTATGACTTATTTTATTGGTGACTTCAAATTGAAGTACTTTGCAGCCCAAGCATCCTCTAAACATACTTATTGTTGGCAAATCAAATATAATATCCATTTCAAAGTTAATTGTAAATGTCTTTCTCAAATAGTTGACTTAATTCATTACAATTGATTTGGTGAATGCTTAGCAAAACAATCTTATAGCAAACAAAAAGGATTAATGTCTTGCAAAGTTTGCTATTTCATCAAGCAATGTTGTTTTGTTATTCATATAAGGCCAAGCCATGCAATTTATGCTAACCTTTGCCAAGTAACTGAAAAATAGTTGAAATTTAAAAACAAGTTTTTGCATGGATTGCCTTTATTTCGGGGTGATTTTTAATTTTTGTCCTTCAAATCAGTAGTTTTCTAATTTTTGTCTCTACTTTTAATTTAATGAAAATTCAAGGATTAAAGTTATTTTTAACTATGACCTAATTTCGTAAGGCATAAGTTCTGCAAAAATCAAGTTACGCCTTGCAAACGTATTTTTTGCCTTGTAAAGCATAACTTGTGCCTTGCGAATGACCACTTAAAAAAGTGGTGTAAAAAAAGTCACAAATAGTTGAAAGACTAGAGTTTCTCATTACTAATCATTTGTGTAAAGGAATATAATCAACTTGATGCAGGAGAGGCAATAGTGCAACTTCAATCTTGTGGTGTATTCGTTTGTATAAAGTAAAGTTTCTTTCTCGTTGATTAATCTGCCTCCCATCAGTTCAGACACCGACATTTATATTGAAGTTTTCAGGCCTGATTACTAACCTAACTCATCCTTAAAGGGAACCCCCCACAACAACAATCTAGGCATCCATTTAGTGTGATTTACAAAGGTTAAACTAAGGTCAACAATATCCCGAATAAATGAAAAAAGAATCGAGAAAGAGGTTAAAAAGAAAACTATTTGACTCAACCACTCCATATCTCTGCACCCAAAGAAAACTATTCGTTGACAAGCAAATTCCCCGGAAAAAACAACAACAAACAATTAAAGGACAACCTGCCTGCCTTATTCTTCTCCCATTCGGGACCCCTATTTTCCAAATTAGAAATTAATGTGTGCCTTCCTTTCCTCACTAATAAGTAAAAAACTCTTATATTCTAATAATCATGATTTGAATAAAACCCAAATCTTAAACTAATGATTAAAAATAGTAACTCTCAAAAGTAAAGGACCATTGACACAACATTTGAAAACATTGGGGACTAATTTGACAAAAAATAAAAAATCCCAACCAAAGTTAAAGCTTAAGCAAAGAAGCTGGCATACTAACAAGAGAGAGAGAATGTGCATATGGTTGTTGGTAAAAAAAAAGAAGAGGAAGCTTAGCTTAAAGGCAATGGAGACTCTGCAACCAACACCACATCTTCCATAGAATGGACACATTAGGTACAAGAAAGATACATAAAGAAAGTGACACTAGTACTACTAATCTTCATTCTTTCTTTCATTAAAAAAAAGAATCTTTAATACCATATATACCATTCTCATCACCCTCCATTTCTCACTAGAATTATCCTCAGCCATGGAAGCTAGTGCAGGTCTAGTTGCTGGTTCTCATAACCGGAATGAACTTGTCGTCATTCATGGCCATGAAGAGGTAAGACATTCTCTTGGAATGTCCAAAGTTAACACATTGAAGTGCATAATAAG
This sequence comes from Solanum etuberosum, assembly GCA_029582245.1. NCBI lineage: Eukaryota > Viridiplantae > Streptophyta > Magnoliopsida > Solanales > Solanaceae > Solanum > Solanum etuberosum. The sequence goes on from JAJONR010007614.1 coordinate 27,613, forward strand.
TCCTATGTTGCTCGGACTCTCCAAAAATATTGTTGTACCCGTGTTGGATCCTGAAAGATGCTACTACTTCTGGAGGATCCAACATGTAGTCGGCACATTTTTGAAGAGTCCAAGCAACATAGATAATTAATGTCTTTGAGACATTCTCTTGGAATGTCCAAAGTTAACATTGAAGTTCACAAATAACCTGTGTTGCTCGGACTTGTGTCGTATCCTCAGAAAATGTACTACTTTTGGAGGATCCCACGTTACGCACTCAGCACATTTTTGAAGAGTCTGAGCAATGTAGAAAATAACAGTGTGGATATTTGTGTTTGAGAGATTTCACATCTTTTGTCCCTCAAGCACAAGGGGCTGTGCACTTTATCTGCATCTTCCTTAAAAGAGTGAGGAAAGTAATAACAAGGAAAAAAGTGATGTTAAGAGATAAAAGTGGATATCAACAATGTAACTTCTGTACTTATGTCTCTATAACAGTTGATTTATGGTGTTGCATTTTTGTTACATCTTCATGTTCAACATGACACCTAGAACTGACAAAAATGTGTTGCTTTCTTTTTTTAACCTTCTTCCTTTGTCCTTAATTTGCTGCAGCATAAGCCATTGAAGGATTTGAGTGGACAAGTTTGTGACATATGTGGGGATGAAATAGGCTTAACAGTGGATGGTGATCTTTTTGTGGCCTGCAATGAGTGTGGTTTCCCTGTGTGTCGGCCTTGCTATGAGTATGAGAGAAGGGAAGGAACTCAACAGTGTCCACAGTGCAAGACCAGATACAAACGTCTCAAAGGTATATACACATCTTGATGAATAAAAACTATTCACATCCATGCAAACTTGTTCTGGTTGTTCGTGTCATTTATTTTTGGTTTTTAATTGTATTTGATGGCTTGAAGGGAGTCCAAGGGTGGCGGGAGATGAAGATGAGGAAGATATTGACGATATTGAACATGAATTCAAAGTTGATGATGAGCAAAACAAGAATAGAAACATTGTTGAGACCATTCTCCATGGTAAGATGACATATGGAAGAGGACCAGAAGACGAAGATTCTGCTCAGTACCCTCCTGTCATTGCTGGAACCCGCTCACATCCGGTATGAATATTAAATCCGTATCAAGTATTAATAGACAAGAGAAAATTTTGAATACCTTGAGTAGGAAAGCATTTTGTGGATGTAGGTTAGTGGTGAATTCCCGATATCGAATCATGGAAATGGAGAGCAGACGTTGGGATCTTCGCTTCACAAAAGGATACATCCCTATCCAGCTTCTGAATCTGGAAGTGCAAGATGGGATGATAAGAAAGAGGGAGGGTGGAAAGAAAGAATGGAAGATTGGAAATTGCAGCAAGGACATGTGGGGCAAGATTATGACGACTCTGCTGACGCTGATATGTCCATGTAAGTAGTTACAATTGATCTTTAACATGAAAATGTTATGCAAATACATATCTTGAACCATAATACTGAGGCTTCGGAAATCGGAATAACACACGAGCAAATGCTCACATCTAGGTTGTTTCTTGGTTATTTCCTGTGGTTGTAGTCTTGGAGATACAGATGCTAACACTTGACTATTTCAATTCACTCTCTTCTTTCTCATTCACACTCACATAAATGGAAGTGAAAGGAGTATATATGACAAGTTATGACAGTAGGAGTAAGAAATTAGTGGAAATGAGAATGCACTTATAAATATACAGAAATGTATAGTTAGTAAAAATTTCGGGTATATCTACTCTTGTAGCGTAATAGCTATAACTAATACCTATCAGATTCACTAGATTGCAGTGATTTCATCTCAAACACATAAATTCAATGCTTAAAATAGTTAATACAAAGTGCAACATGCTCTCAGCTAATCGATGTGAGAAAATGCAGGGTGGATGAAGCAAGACAGCCTTTATCAAGAAAAGTGCCAATAGCATCAAGCAAGATCAATCCTTACCGGATGGTGATTGTAGCTAGGCTGGTGATTCTGGCCGTCTTCCTTCGTTATAGAATTCTGAATCCAGTGCATGATGCGATTGGTCTCTGGCTAACTTCTATCATCTGTGAGATCTGGTTTGCCTTCTCTTGGATCCTTGATCAGTTTCCCAAATGGTTCCCTATCGACCGTGAGACTTACCTTGATCGTCTCTCTCTCAGGTGACAATTCTTTGCAAGTCTCTGCTCCTACTACTAAAAAGAAGTTAATCCTTAAGCATGGACATAAAACCAATAGGGTTGCCAAGTTAATTTCCAATATATATACCTTGTTTTCACAAAGTCTTCAGTACAATATAAGCTACTGACAGAAACAAAATCAAAGTTCCATGAAAGAGATAGCTTAGCGTTCAGGCAAAACATACAAGAAGAGAAACTATGGAAAATCATATTTGCACTCTAATCTTACTGAGATTGTAATTTTCAAAGCAGCAAGTCAAATCATTGTCGAAAGGCTTCTTAAAGTTCTAGCAATCTTTTCAATATAAAACTTTACGACTAGAGAAATACATATTTGACCAAAATTTTGATGTAGGTATGAGAGGGAAGGAGAACCAAATATGCTAGCCCCGGTAGATGTCTTCGTCAGTACAGTGGATCCTATGAAGGAACCTCCTCTTGTTACAGCTAATACAATCCTCTCAATATTAGCAATGGATTACCCTGTTGACAAAATTTCATGCTACCTATCTGATGATGGAGCTTCAATGTGCACCTTTGAAGCACAATCAGAAACTGCAGAATTTGCTAGAAAATGGGTTCCCTTCTGCAAGAAGTTTGCCATAGAGCCTCGAGCTCCAGAATTTTACTTCTCCCTAAAGATTGATTATCTCAAGGACAAAGTCCAGCCAACATTTGTTAAGGAGAGACGAGCAATGAAGGTAAAGCTTGAACTCTTGCTTTCATCAGCTAGTGCTACATAAAACTTTCCATGTCACGAATTACAAATCTTATTATACTTGACAGAGAGAGTATGAAGAATTCAAGGTAAGAATCAATGCACTAGTTGCCAAAGCAACTAAAATGCCTCCAGGAGGGTGGATCATGCAAGATGGAACACCATGGCCAGGAAATAATACCAGGGACCATCCTGGTATGATTCAAGTCTTTTTAGGCCAAAGTGGAGGAACTGATGTGGATGGACATGAACTCCCTCGTCTTGTTTATGTTTCTCGTGAAAAAAGGCCTGGTTTCCAGCATCACAAAAAGGCTGGTGCTATGAACGCCCTGGTAAACATGGAAACTTCTGTTATTTGCTAGTTAATACTCCAGAGTTGCACGTCAAAATTTTTACACATCTACTTTAAAACATTATGCACACTACATCAGATATTTCGACAAGAAATTTTGCAGAATCACAAAACATTCTTCAATGTGATCCTTGCAGGTTCGTGTTGCAGGAGTTCTTACCAATGCACCATTTATGCTTAACTTGGATTGTGATCATTACCTTAACAACAGCAAGGCTGCCAGAGAGGCCATGTGCTTCTTGATGGACCCACAAATGGGCAAAAAAATTTGCTTTGTCCAGTTTCCTCAAAGATTTGATGGAATAGACAAGCATGATAGATATGCCAACCGAAACACAGTCTTCTTTGATGTAAGATTAAGCAAAATGTGGCACATAAGGACACTAAGAAAAATACTAATTCTTGGAATTTAGATGAGACTAGTTTATCATGTACTTATTTCTACTACTTGGGCAGATTAACATGAAAGGCCTAGATGGACTACAAGGTCCAGTATATGTTGGCACAGGATGTGTCTTCAGAAGGCAAGCATTATATGGCTACAATCCTCCTAAACGTGCCAAGCGCCCAAGAATGGTGAGCTGCGACTGTTGTCCATGTTTCGGACGCAAAAAGAAGCTCGACAAATATAAATCTGAAGTCAATGGAGATGCAGCCAATGCTCAAGGTTTTCATATATCCACATTCCAAATATTTTCAAGTTTCAACTTTCAAATAACAAAGGAGCCTATTAAATTAGATCCCCTTTGAGATTAATTTTCCCTTATTTTCTCTTTTTCTTTTCTATATCTCCCCAGGATTTGACGATGACAATGAGCTACTAATGTCCCAGATGAACTTTGAAAAGAAATTTGGTCAGTCTGCAATTTTTGTGACTTCAACTTTAATGATTGAAGGTGGGGTTCCACCTTCGTCGAGCCCAGCAGCCTTGTTGAAGGAAGCTATCCATGTGATCAGCTGTGGCTATGAAGATAAAACAGAATGGGGTTTGGAGGTAATGTTCATCTTTGTTTCTGTGCTTGCAAGAAAGAACTTGGTTGACAAGGGATAAACAACAAATAAGAAAACCAGAACTATTCTGAGAGTTTGACTATTACACCTTTCAGAAGCCCTTTTGAAAACTATTAACTCTAACGCAAAACAACAGTGATTAAAGAAAATATGCTAGTGCTTTTGATACAAGCATATTTCAATTTGTGAAACATGAAGGATATAAATGCTTAAAACTTCCTGTATGTGTACTAGCATGAGATACATAACAATTATAATCTATTCTAATGTAATCACCTTTATGAATATCTTTGATTGAAGTAACTGTTTTTGAACTTGCAGCTGGGATGGATATACGGTTCTATCACAGAGGATATCTTAACAGGTTTCAAGATGCACTGCCGTGGTTGGAGGTCAGTCTATTGTATGCCTAAATTAGCTGCATTTAAGGGGTCTGCTCCAATCAATCTATCAGATCGTCTCAATCAGGTGCTTCGATGGGCTCTTGGTTCCGTTGAGATCTTTTTCAGTCATCATAGCCCAGTTTGGTATGGCTATAAGGGAGGAAATCTTAAGTGGCTTGAACGATTATCATACATTAACACAACTATTTACCCCTTCACTTCTTTACCTCTCCTTGCCTACTGCACTCTCCCTGCTGTCTGCTTGCTCACTGGGAAATTCATAATGCCAGAGGTAAGCACATGATGTTTTTACTTAAATGCCATAACTGAAAATTTTGAACACCTGTAGAACACCAGTTGCACCTAAGTAGCTTCATATTTCACAAGTTCACTTGCTTTCTGGGATAGTCGGTTGACTAGAACTTGCATTTCATTGATGCAGATAAGCACGTTAGCAAGTCTCTTTTTCATTGCTCTTTTCCTCTCTATCTTTACAACGGGAATTCTTGAGCTAAGGTGGAGTGGAGTAAGCATTGAGGAATGGTGGAGAAATGAGCAATTTTGGGTTATTGGAGGTGTATCTGCCCACCTTTTTGCTGTAGTACAAGGTCTTCTCAAGATTTTGGCTGGCATAGATACCAACTTTACTGTGACGTCTAAGGCAACAGATGATGAGGACTTCGGAGAGTTATATGCCTTCAAGTGGACTACTCTCCTTATTCCTCCAACAACAATTCTCATAATCAACTTGGTTGGGGTTGTAGCCGGAATCTCTGACGCCATCAACAATGGATACAATTCATGGGGTCCCCTTTTCGGAAAGCTTTTCTTCGCCTTTTGGGTCATTGTTCATTTATATCCATTCCTCAAGGGTCTTATGGGCAGGCAGAACAGGACTCCAACCATTGTTGTAATATGGTCAATACTTTTAGCCTCCATCTTTTCCTTGCTCTGGGTTCGAATTGATCCATTTGTGCTCAAAACCAAAGGACCAGATGTCAAGCGATGCGGAGTCAACTGCTAGCATACTCATAATTCCCTTTTCAAGGCCATGCTATTTGGAGCGCACACAAGCATCTTGATATATCAGGGATCTTGTATCCTCCCCTGTGTGGGCTCTGATGTACACCCCTCAAACTGGAATATGCAAACAAAAGAATAAACCTAGTGTGAGAAGTTCTGTTTAGTGTACAAATTGTACTCAATTTTTTTGATTGTTCAAATTGTACTCGATTTTGCATATAGCTTAATGAAGTGTTTGAAGACAATCTGCTAACTTTTTCTCACTTGATGACCAACTATGAGTTTTGACAGAACTTTCAAGTAATTAGTCTTTGAACTTAATGAATAAAGACGCAATACAATATCTGAGGGAAGTCTCAATGAATATAGAGTATGAGTGTGCCACATACCCTCATCCTATCTAAAAGAGCAAGTGAATATATAAATTAAGGGGGATAAAAAGAATTTCCATGAAAATAACACTTGACACTTGAAGATGCATGTCAACAATTGAGAAAAAAGAAGATCTGAGACAAATTTATACAAACCTTTTCGCAACATATTCTATGCATTCAAGCAGATAAACACCTCAGCAACTTCCCGTGCACCAAATGCCTAAGAGCTCAACCTAGGTATGCCTATTTGATCCAAAGTAACTTTCAGTTGTTCAATATACATGCTACTTATCTTCTAAGAAAAAGTAACTTTCAGTTGATATTCCGCTCCTCGGCTCATTTGTAAAGTATATATTTAATCAATAAACTATTTGAATGCTAAACAAAGGGGTGGAACAGAAAAAGAAATAACAGACTGATATTTATTGCTTATACAGTGTCCAAGAATAGGCCTAAAGTACTGTCTTGATGTAAGAGTAAAATCAGCAAGATATTATGATATTTATTGATTTTACCCGGACAACCTCAAATTGTGTAAAGCACTGCAAACAACCAGTTTTCATGACCAAAGAATAGATTGCACTCTTCCCTAAACTGCATAATACTCAAAACAGTATTGTACAAGCCAAAGATTCCTTTCACTTCAGCTTTTCTTATGAGACAAATTATGTTGCCTACTTGAAATAAAAAGCAAATAATGGCATGGATAAACTTGAACCTTAGATATTGCCCATTCGATAAGTGGTTTGAGCTATCCCGCTGCCCTTGTTCCTATAAGAAGTGGATCTAAGCACAAGGTAAAAACACACTGGCTCCACTGACTTCCATAATGATCCAAAAGGCTGAATAAACATCCTTGGCAGAAAAAAGCAATTTTACCAATAATCCCCACAGGAACACTCTCCATCTTTGAAATGATGAAACCTGTTGGCATCCCTTACAACAATATTCCTGTCTGTAACCTTGGATACAAACTTGGTGAAATTATGGCAATCCACACAAACCCTTAGGTTCTTGATGATTCTGATTTCAGTTCTAGGTTCAGAAGTTAAAAGTCCAAAAGAAATAGCTAATTTCTCACTATGAACTTTGACCATCAACTCCTTCTCCTCTTCCTCAACATCATGCAATGCTGTGCTGGTTTCCGTGTGAAATCCAGCCTCCCTCATCTTCTCCATCAGCTCCTCCAGCTTTGCATAAATAGCTGCTGCTTGAGGATGTGACTGGTCGCTGGATGTAAAGACATGTTGGTAGCCATTGACCTCAATTAAAGTGCAGCCAGGGGTCTTTGCTAGATTCTTGTTCTTAAGAACTTTCCTAACTGAAGCAGCTTGAAAATAATTGCGGTCTGCTGAATAGATGTTTGAAAGTAAAACATAATATCCGACACTTTCTCTGTCCATCGCAAATAACTTATCCGACGCCAAGCGAGCCAAGTCAATATTTTTGTGGACCATGCATGCACCAAGTAATGCACCCCACTCGGCTGGACCTGGTTCAAGAGGCATCTCATAAATGAATTCCAAAGCATTATCTAGTTTTCCAGCTCGGCCCAAAAGGTCCACCATGCAGGCATAATGTTCCGGTAATGGTTCAGTGTCATGATCATGACTCATAGAATGGAATATCTTCCGACCTTCTTCTACTAAACCGGCATGACTACAAGCATACAAAACACAGAGGAAAGTGACACCAGTTGGGGAAACTCCAGAATGAAGCATTTGATCAAACAACACCAATGCCTCTTGACCACATCCATGCAGGCCATAAGCTGAAATCATAGCATTCCAAGTAACCACATTTTTCTCCGTGATGCTGTCAAATACTTGCCGCGCCTCCTCAATATTCCCACACTTAGCATACATGTCAACTAAAGCAGTTAACACGTAAATGTTGGACTCAAATTTCTCCTTCTTTATTAAATCATGGACCCATTTTCCCATACTTAATGTTCCAAGTTGAGCACATGCAGAAAGTATACTCGTGATTGTGATGGGATTCGGATGGATATCTAACTTCTGCATTTCCCGAAAGAGAGATATAGCCATTTCTGTTAACCCATTTTGGGCATAACCTGATATCATGGCATTCCACGAAGCTAAGCTTTTCTTTGGGGACTCGTCAAACAGCCTTCGTGCCAATTCCATTTCATTGAGTCGGCTATAAACTGTAGTCAAAGCAGTAGAAACTGAAGGATTCAATACCATCCCAGATTTCACACAAAAACCATGGATAGAACATGTAAGGGTCAGATGACCAAAAGGACAAGAAACAGGAATTAAACCAACAATAGTACTAGAATTAACTTTCTCCCCCTGAACAAGCAATTCTCTAAATAACCTCACTGAAGATTCATTCTCATTATTGAAACAAAAACCAGCAATCATCGCATTACATGAAATCAAATCAGGCTCTTTTATCATCCCAAACAACAATTTAGCAGTTGAAACATCCCCACATTTCGAATACAACGAAATCAAACCAGTAAGAACATACTCATGAACATCATACCCCACCTTAACAGCCAAACAATGTATCAACATTCCACTCCTCAAATCCTGCAACTCAGCAACAGCAGTAAGCACCACAGCCAACGTAGTCGAATCAAACCCCGTCCCTCTCCCAACCATATCACCAAAAATCTGTATACTCTCCTCAAAACAACAATTCCTCACCAACCCAGAAACCATTGTATTCCACAAAACACTATCCCTTTCAGGAATTCCATCAAACACTTTATACGCATGACCAATTCTTGAAAAACCCATATACATATCCACCAACGCCGACCCAACAAACACATCCGAACCAAACCCACTAACTATCACATGCCCATGAATCAAAATCCCAACTTTCTCACACCCAGATGACGAAAAACCCGAAACAACAAAAGCAAAAGTGAAATTATCAGGTTTAAGTTTATTACCTTTAAGAAGGTCAAGATAAAGGGACAACGCTTCAACCCCTAAACCATTACGCGATAACCCTCTGATTAATACATTATATAGGAAAAGATCAGGTGGGTTTGTGTTATTGAAGGTGGTGAAGAGATTTTTGGCTTTGGAAATGGATTTGAAGTCGGAAAATTTGTGGGTTAGTTTAGTGATTGTGATGAGATCGTTGCTTAGGCCATTACGGATGAGATTTGCGTGGATTTGATTGAGTTGGGAGAGAGTTGTAGCTTGGTTTATTAAGCTTATGAAGAAGTTTCTGTCTCTTTGAGCTATGGATGCTATGGTTCTGTAAATCATTTGAGAATTTTTGCTTCACTCTCAGAGTGGACTGTGGAGGGGTGTTGACGACAAATATATATATAGCTTTGGCGGGAATGTGAATGTATTCGCAAGTGTAATTTGTTATTTATGTTGTCTGTGGAAAAAAAAGCTCGGTGCATTAAGCTCCCGTCATAATACGCAAGGTTTGGGAGCTCGTGTCATATGCAAGGTTCGGAAAGGTGTTTTCATAATTTAAGATCACATGACAACAACTTTATTAGTTATGTGCGACTTTCTTCTTACATGATTTCTTTATAAACATGCTCTTACATGATTTCTCTAGTAAATAAAGAACTATCCAAGCTCCCACGTTTTTTTTTCTCGTTGGATGATTTGAACACATAATCTTACCGTTGGAAGTAAAAATGTGTTTACTATCCGAGCAACTCCCACTTGAACTAGTAAAAGAGAATAAAGGGAATATGTTCTTGTTAGATACAAAAGGACTTTGAAAAAAGAAACTTAATTTGATCATTGCTATTATAAATTAAATACACGTCTTCCATTATCTCCTCCCTTAACCAAATGTCTCGATTCAAGTCTTGGGTATGGATTTGGTAGGGAGTACTTCCCCGAAAGAAGCCCTACACCGGGTGGTGGGGGGGAAAATGAGATAATTTTAAATCATATTTAAAAAGTGTGGTGTAAATTAAATTCTTTTTCTTTTTTTTCTTGGAAAATTAGGCCATGTGGAGTGAACTCCATCTATTGCACGTTAGAGTTACGTTAATGACAAGAACAAATACGAGATAGTTTGCTAGCAGTGAGGGTGTCAAAAAAGTCTAACATATGGTAAATTTGAGCAATTTCGAATAATACAAGAAAAAAATTAGAATCTTTTCCTAGTAATGGAATTACGTTGAGTATGGTATGTTGTTGTAAATATAAAATTTGGAGTTGTGAAAAAACTTTGAAGAACAAGCTCAAAGATGATCTTTGAGAAGTTTGCATCTCCTCTATAATTAATGTTGAACCTTTTTTTCTTCCTTTGCATTTCTTTTTTCTTGTTGATAACACAAAAAGTTACACTAGGATAGACTTTTTGCAAGATATGTAATGAAGAAAAAGAATGAAACAATTCAACTTTCCCATGATAAATTAGAATAATGAAAGAAAAAAAAATGAAAAGGAAAAACCTATTACTATACACACTAGCTAAAGGCCATTTGGTAAAACTATCTAATTTCCAAGTATCAGCTGCTCATCACTTCTCCAAGCTTGTTTCAACTGTATAAGATGAGACCTAATGCTATATTCTTCTACCTGCAAATTATTGTCAAGTAATCTGAATAAATAATCGTTCTATCGAATGTGGAACTTCAAACATCAAATGTATACACACACTATTCTACCCGTCGTGTATTGTATTTGGAATAAAGACGGGGATATAAGTTAGTGCAGGCTCGGAATGGAGATGAGAAACCCTCCTAACATGAACTATATGCAAATTAAACATAAGCTAGATATGCTGGGAATTGTTTAGATGACTGAGAAATCCGTCTGGAGCTGACCCTTTGGGCCAACCATAGCCTTCGAAACTCAGGGATAATGGCTCGCCTCTACCTTCTCTTAAATATTGGACTTAGTTTGCCTGGCACAAGGCTCGAACTTGTTACCCCTTAACACAAGTCCTTGAACCTCTGTCAGTTGAGCTAACCCATGGGGGCAACATGCTGGGAATTTTCTTGAGTTTCTATGATAAATACTGAACATTTTGTTGGTTAATTATTAGAACCATGGATTCTCGTTGCTGGGAAAAAACTAATGCTGATCAATGCATATTCATAAAAAGGGAAGCCCGGTGCACTAAGCTCCCGCTATGGGCAAGGTCCGGGGAAGGGTCAGACCACAAGGGCCCGCGTTTCTTCAAGAGTTTGTTTCCACAGCTCAAACCCGTGACCTACTTTTCAATGCAGATTTGTACTGATCTTAAATTGTCATCATAACGTGCAAAGAGAATGAATCTGAACTAAAGCAACAGGTAATTTCAGTCCTAATGAGAGAACTAGAAGATCACTTATGTGGATAAGGAGAACTATGGCAAAGGCATTAAATAAAGAAGGGCACCAGACAGGGAGGAGAGTAAAGTAACTGAGGATTTTCTATAATGAAGGCAATAACTTTAGGGGACTTGAAATTTTTGTCTCACCTGCATAGCTGCTGTCGAAGCCAACAAGGCTTCACATTCATCCAGCATGGCTCGCTCTTGAGCTGCCACATCAGCAAGTTCAGAAACCAGGCAGTTCATCCCTTCCACCTGCAAAGCGCAGAGCCCAAAATTAGGGAACCACAAACAGAAGTCACAGTATGGGTAAAATTATATCCAAGTTCCTACCAAATCAAGATAGCAAGTTGAGACTTTAGATTGTTTAACATTCAATTCTAATCAAACAGATTGAAAGCAATAGGCCAAGATGAGGTAACTATCCTGACTAAATAACTTTTGAGTTGTGTATGTGACTACAGAACTATTCAGGTAAGCTAGCTAATAGCTCTGTTACAGAAGACTATGTGCTAATGACTTTTCTCTATTTCTCTCTAAGATCAGCTCTCTCACTCTCTCTCTCATCTACGCCCATCAAACAAACAATTGAGGATTGTGGAAAGCCTGACAGTAAAAAAGACAAGGCCCATTTGGTCCGGTTCTGCAAATGCATTTTATGTTACTTAAAAACTAAATTGAGAAGAAAGTAAATTAATGGGAAGAAAATACACACACAAAAAAACTAAATTAATGTAAGAACTCACCCTAGACAATATAAAACGCATGGAGGATCCCATTGCCTGCATTACATCAACAGCTGAGCAAACAGCTTCCTTAACACTTTCAATGTCACCCTATAAAAGAGCCAGCTAGAATAAGCCTCCAGGCTCCATGTCTTAGGAAACTGATCTCAAAGCACCAAATATCAAGTCGCATACCTTAGCTCGTCCAGTTATTGGAAGACGGAGAGTGCATGCTTGTAGGTCTTGTATAGCATGGGATAATGAACTGGTATGATCCCCTTCAATTGAAGCCCACTCGTCAAGGTAGGTAAGCTGAACCAGTCATTTCCGTAAAAAAATCAGTTTAAACATTAAAACGACATCTACAATATAGATCTAAATAGAAATCATATTGTCTACTGAACAAATGAAGGTGAGTTTTAATGATCAGTTATGCTACTAAACCTCTCACCCCCCTCTCACGAACCCCTCCCGGAGAAATATGATATAGTTACATACCATTCTTTTGAACGCTGATTTTCAAACTATATTCAGATACAGAGAAGTCTAATCAGCATAAGGAAACAAAATTACAAGAAGTCTGAAAGAGTTAAAAGTAGGACCTGATTACAAATTGGCTCTGAAGGAAAAAATCAAGCTCGAACTTCTAGGTTTAAAGCTTCCACATATATGAAATGAAGATATCTAAATTCAGTTATTCACACATTCATGTCAACGTCAAGTGTTTTGGGTGTTATAGGTTCCAGATAACAGGAAGATATCATATAGCACTTAAAAGTTGGTACATTATTGTGGCTAGCAAGTGACTGCATCCTCCTCATACCTACTAGTTCAAATATGAAATAACCCATCATAGACTACATTCATATAGTGTTCAACGATATAATCTAACACGGGAAATTTTACATGGGATTCTACAGTGGAAGTCCTGCTTTCCATCACTGCAAACATCAACCACGAGCCAATAATTGCCCATCCCTTATACAGACAAGAGAAGAGGTCTAAACTCAAATCTTCATTTTAAACTGGATGAGCCTATGATTAGGAAGTTCTAGAAACCTACAATCCATAGATTGTTCTGGAAAACCCTACAAACTTAAAGACTAAAACATCAGGGATGAAATTTGATTCATCTGTTATAAAGATGCATTACCTGTTCATTTAGAACTGCAAAAAGCTTCAACCTCAGCTTAACCTGTTGTAGCGCAATTCTCTTCTTAATAACAGAAGCCCATAGGTCTGAGGTATTTCTCCAGACATTGTACAATGTTTTCTGCATAGGAGGATAATTAAACTGTTAGTTAAATCAGCAAAAAAGCACCAAATTGGTTATATGAAGGGGAAGATATCACAAAGCTCTCAGAGAGCATCAAGCGCAGAGATATCAGTCCCATGATACAAACCACACAAAACATAATTAAATAATACTTTAAGTAGAGAGTAGAAAGCTAATATATAGCAAGAAAATGAAAGCCAGTTCTTCTACACTATTATCAAAAGAAAGTTTACTTGCTGCTTATGATCAAAAGTTCATTAATAATTTCCCCTCCTGTATTACTATTCCGAACAGTGTCCATACAAGAGTCCTTAATTAATTTTCCTATCATGCAGCAGTATGATGAAGATTCTGTGCATAAAATCAAAATAGACCAATATAGCAGAAGAAAATTCCATGAGGTACAAGGAAACTTCTTTTTATGAATAAGAATTTAATGAAATAAGTCTAAAGGTCTATTCTGAAGCTTTGCAAGGGATATAATCCAACCTCAGTTTTAGCTTTCTGCGCGTGCAATGCTGCATCTGACCTGGCATTAGCATACCGCCATTGGAGATGTCTATTATACAATAGCCTCAGCTGATGAACATCTTCTATGTGGTTAGCTGCCTTCTTCCCCTTTTTGATATCTGCAATAAAGCTGAGGACGGAAGTAGCAGTCTTGGGTTGTTGTCTAGATGGACTAGATGGCCTTATCCGAGAAGGACTTGGCCCTCTAGATGGCGTACTTGGGACTGATTTTGTTCGAGATGGACTGACTCCTCTAGATGCAGAGGATGATAGAACAGATGCTTTATTTGGTGAAGGAAGACGTGATCCAGGAGCTGATACAGTCTGAGATCTAGCTACTGGATTCGTCGATACTGTTCTATCTAATGAAGTCGAAGGTCTGGACTTCTGCATTGAAAGTGAATTATCATCTACTGATATTAATGACAGCAATTCACTGGCAGATTTTTGCAATGGTCTGCTGTAACCATCCAATGATAATCTCCTCAAGGTAGGCGTGACTGGCCGAGTATTTGGCGCAATTTTGCTATTCTTATCACTCAGATCAATACTTCTGTTCATAATACCAGAAGGTACCTTCTTATTCATTCTACTTGGCCATCGATGCTGATCGACTAATCGAGCATTTAAACTATCAACTGGTCTAGAATTCTCTGCTTGATCAGAAGAATTCTTTCCCTTCAATGGACTCCTCCTTCTCTCAGGTGTGGCCTTTCGAGAACCCGGCGGTGTTTCACCCTGTCTCTGCACTACATTTGATGATGGTCTCAAAGTGCGATCACATAGAGCATGAGGAGCAGGTTTTTCTCTCTTACTAACAGGTAAAGAAAACGAATCAGACTGAAAAGAAACACTCAGACTCCTCATTGTTGAGGGCCATAAAGATTCTGGCAACCTATTGCCTGCCATCTTTCTGGACAACAATTCTTCTGCAGATGTATCCTGTACAGGTGTTGATGGTGATGGACTGGTAGGTGATGAAGGAGTCGTCGTCCGTTTCCTTTCAGCCGATATAGCTCTCTTAGGTAACGAAAGTGTTGATGCAGTAGTTCCAATTCTTGTGACATTTGGAGAAGAACAACGTCTAGGGCCAGAGGAAGCTGATGGAGTAGGTGACCTGTACCTAGAACTAACTTCTCTTGTTCTTGGCCTGCGAGTATTTCCATGGTTCTTCTCAGCCTGAATCAATGGAGCTCTTTTTGTCTCCACTGTTGAAATCTTCTTTAATGCTATATCTGATTCATACACATCCATCCAAACTATCCAGATTAAACCGCATTGATGATATCCACCCACTTTGTTATATTAATAACTTCAAAGCCATTCTTGAGAACCTCTCAAGAACCCACCTTTAATCTTAATAAATTACACACCAATGTCTATAAAGTAAGATCCTTTTCTCTGCTGTAAATCTGCCACACAAAAAATATTGAAGCTAAAAAGTAAGATACTGAGATAAAATTAAAATAAAAGAAGGAACAACAACAACAAACCATTTAAAAAAAGAAAAAGGATGATCAAAAGAATACATCTTTACAGCCCCCCAGATCTGAAGATAAAGAATCAATAATCAGAATCCCAATCAAGAAACTGCAAATTGTTTGTTCTATAATCACAAAGATTAACCCCCAAAACCAGATAGATCAGGCAAATATCCAGAAGAACTCCTTATGCTAATATAATCAAAATAGTATTTTTATCAAGGAAAGAATGTACATTGGTAGAAAAAGATTGTTTTTTTAACAATTGTATGCTTGCTAAAGAAGGAGAAAGAGGTTATTATTAACCTCTTCCCTCGAAATGGGGAAGTATAGGGGGAGATGGGGGTGTGGGTGTAGGATAAGAAATACTCATAGGACTAGAAATTATGCACAAGACAAGAAAAGCTTCACCTGATTTATTTTTATTTTTTTAATTATTTTATTTTAGTCCTACTTTTGGAAGTAAAGTTACCCACAATGTTTGATGATTTTTCTCTCTTTTTTACTTGCCATTCCTAACTTTGCCTTTTTCCTTCTTTTTGACCCTCCTTCTTTCCTTGGCCCCAACAACCCTTTATCCCTTTCACGGGAGTGCTATGGTCTTCCAAGCTGGATATATAACACCAGATAGTCACAGCCCGTCTGTCTTGTTCCTTCTTTCCCACACCCAACTCCTTTTCATGAAAGGGAATTCAACTAAATTCATACTTACACTAAGGTAACTATACAAAGATAGTTTTTCCTTCTTGTTTTTTTCACCCTGTCTGCATGTTCAATACTCGTATTGAGATAAAGATTAAATCTTGATTCCTGACAAAAAGATTTCATATCTAGAATTTAAACTCAAATTTCTAATTAAGGATGAAAAAGTATTTACTAGTTATCACCCTATCATAATAATTTCTCATCATTGTGATTAATTAGGTGCTTCATTGAAAACAAACAAATAAATCAAATGAGTCTTTTATTTAATCAACAATCATCCCCCCCCCCCAGATTAACTGCATTTCGGTGGATAAATAAATAATTAGTACAAAATGATTTAAAATTATGAAACTTTGTTTTTTTTTCCAATCATATTATAAAGAAAAAAGAAATAATTAAGCAAGCAAATGATAGTTATAGTTAAATATTAGGGGTTATGGGGGCGGAAATGGAGGACCACGTGCAAGTAGGATCATTGTCCATCCCCATGAACTCATAGTATCATAAATGCACTCAAAAAAAATGAGTTAAAAGTAAATAAAAATATACCTAAAACTAACATTTTCCTCCAATTTTATAGCTAACGCCTAACTACAAGTAATTTACTAAAATACACTTTTAATTAAAACTTTTAAAGGAATGTGCTTAAGTTAATAATGGTAAGTTATATGAAGTGGAGGGAGTATTATTCTATTTGTATATTTAAACTATCACATTTTTTCAAAAGTTTCATATCATAACTATCCCTCTGTTTATATTAAAAAGTACATCAATATTTAATTGGTCTACACATACATATTATCCATTGAGAACAAATATTTGATTAACTCAGTATTAATATATATTTTAATATAAAAAAGTGATAATTTATATACATAAACAAATAATATATATTTGATATATCATACATCTATGTAAAAATATCTATATACACTCTTGTTTTACACTATCCAAGCAAACATCGATAAAAGGAGAAATCCAAAAAAAAAATATTTTTTTGTTGACTATTTTCCCTTGTTTAGTGGTTATTTTTAGGAACAAAAACCTATGAAATAATGAGAATATATTGAAATCACAAGAAGAAAAAATAGAATCTAATAATGTGTTATGGCAGATACTGTTCCTAATTCTGTGAACATCTTGTATTATTCATGTACAGTCTCCATAAAGAAGGTTCAGAAACTACACAAACAGAGTGAGCAAAGATAAATTTAACACAAATTTTCAAACACAATGACAAAAATAAGATATATTTATTCAATATTATATGAAATTACTCTACATTGGATTCCAAAAAGAGCATATAAAAAATTCAAGCTTTTGTACTAAAGATTTGAAGGAAAACTTAGCAAAACAGTGAACAAAGGAATTTGAATATAGAAAAAAAAAACTCAAATTTTAACGGAACTTTTCAAATTTGAGTGAAAAATATGGCAAAAGAAGAATCACGAAATTTGAGTGAAAGGTCGAGATCACAGGTATGTATGTGAGTTTGATATAGAAAAACTAAACCACTGAAAATTTAAAATATGTTTCGAGAAACAATTGATGATAGTTTTAGAAAAAAACAGATATGAAACTCACAAAATCGACGTGTTTTTTTTTTGACAAATAACTCAAATTAATCAAATTGTTTGATACATGATCAAAATTCTGAAAAAACTAAGCAGAAAGGGATTTGAATACAGTAATTGAAAAAAAAAAAAAAACTTCAATGAACTTATGGATGAACCAAAAAATCAAATTCAATTGCTAGAAATCAAACCTTAATCAATTAATCAAACCGACGCATCTGCACTGATAATCAAACTCTACCGGACGATAACCGCTATGAATTTTCCGGCGAAAACACGTTGATTAACCGAACAATACAAATTCCAAATTCCAGTGTGAGAAATCAATCCTTAACCAGCAATTAATCAATCAATCAAACAAAACTCGCCGGACAACAACCGCTGTTAAATTTACGGCAATATAATCAATCGCAATACGAATTCCAAATTCAAGCGCTAGAAATTAAACCTTTTAATTAGCCGTATGAGATAACAATCAATCGCAATACAAATTCCAAATCCGAGCACGCGAAAATCAAATCCAATCAAACCAAAGCTTCTGCACCGATTATCAAACTCGCCGGACGATAACCGCTTGTTAATTTCCCGGCGAAGACACGTGAATTAATGTAATACGGAATCCAAATACATATCACGTGAACGCAGATATATACACATATATTGTATCTATAGGTTTGAGGGGGTGGGGTAGGGGGTAGGGGTGTTGAAGGGCGTTGAGAAGAGATGGAAAAGTAAAAGAAGACTAGGAAGAAGAGGTAGTTTATTTTGGCGCCACCCAACTTTGATTTTGTCACTAAAATAAAATGGTCGAGCAACATGGTCTTGATGGAGTGTTAAATATTTTTTTATTTTGAGAGAAGTATTGAAAATACACGTAAATTCAATGTGAATTATTAGTTTTATTTTTGAACTATTGATCGTCTTAAAAATACTCATTCAGTTGACTAAATGAACTTAAATACACTACTGATCTTGCAACATGGGTAAAATACATCCCTATATTCTCGTCAAGTTTAGGGGTGTTTTCAACATTTCTTTTGGCATTTTATTAAGAGTCTCATGCTTCAACAAGAGTTTGTGACCACTTGTTACGTCATGTGGCAGTTTAGGAGTCTATATAAGTTTAGTTGAATTATTAGTTTTATCCATAAACTATTGACCGAGTTAAAAACGCTCATTTACTTGATAATTAACTGAACTTAACTACACATTTGATCTTGCAACATGAGTGAAATATATTCCTAAATTCTCATCAAGTTTAGGGGTGTTTTCAACATTATTCTCAGCTTCTTATTAAGAGTATCATGCTTCTACAAGAGTTTGAGTCCACTTGCTATGTCATGTGTCAGATCGGGGATTAAGTTTAATTTGTCAAGTGGGAAAATTTTTTTAAGGCTGTCAATAGTTTAAAGACGAAACTAATAATTTGCGTCAAGTTCATGAGTGTTTTCAATACTTCTCTTTTTCATTTTTAATCAAAGGTTTTGAGTTCGAGTTCCCTTGAGTATAGAGTTGTCTTTGTTAGAAAGTGTTTTACCTTTAATGTGAGATCTTTTTTGCATGATTTCAAATTTAGTCTGACTTCAATATGAATATTGAAATCGAAAATCAAACATAAAATATAAAAAATGGCCAATTAGAGTCTCTTTTCCCTTAATATGAAATTTTCTAGAATTCAAATTTAGTCGAACTTCAATACCAATATCAAATTAAAAAATCATACATAAAAATAAAAATAGCCAATTTAGAGTCTCTTTTAAACTCAAAGTCACTCTATCATATTCGGAAATTCCGCGATTG
Organism: Solanum etuberosum; assembly: GCA_029582245.1. Lineage (NCBI taxonomy): Eukaryota > Viridiplantae > Streptophyta > Magnoliopsida > Solanales > Solanaceae > Solanum > Solanum etuberosum. The sequence goes on from JAJONR010007614.1 coordinate 46,989, forward strand.
GACGTATTCGGCTTTACACTTTCTCTTATTCTTTTTTTTGTTTTGGTAAACGGTGATATCAAAGTTTTTCGAAAATTTTAATAGTTCAGTTAACTGAAATTTTTACCTTGACGGAGATTTGCAATTGGTAAAAGTTTAATTTTTCGATGATATAATCTTCTCCTTTATTTTTTCTATTCTAAAAAAATAAAAATTATGCTGAAAAAAGTATAGTATTTGTTTTTTACTTAGAAAAATTATTCATATTTATTCTTGTCATATACTTTTGAGTTTGTCTCACGAAAACAAAAATAGAAATAAAATCCAACAACAGTAACATATACAGTGATGTTGTAAGTGGAGTCATATTGGGTATAACTCGGTTGATGAGCTACCCACACCTTCATTATGATCCGAACCCTATTGTATCCTCCTTTCCCCCTTCCACTAGAAAAAAGGAACAAGAGGAGTTTGAAGAGGGTATAAGATTCATAGATCTTATTTTCGTTTCGTGAAGATAAAGAGAATTTTTTCAAAGAATAAATATAAAGTATAGAATATAAAATTACACGTTATATTAAACTCAACGACAAATAAGGATCTTTAACCTCCCTACATTTCCAAAGTCATTAACTTGCATTAAATGGAATTAAAAGATTTCCAAATTCAATCGAGTTGAGTTTGTCAACTAATACATAGACATATACTATTCTTTAAATCCATTTTATGCATATTTTTATTAATCATAACTTTGTCTGTCTTCTCCATCCACCTTTTTATAAGAAATATTATAAGATATTTTACTTTAAAAAGCAATAAGCTATCAATGTCAATGAGAATTACATGAGACAAAACAATTATATACAATATACTATACTATTTATTTTCATATGATACCCATCATTCTAGAGACTTACATATATAAAAAAAGTAATTAATAGATAAATATATTTTTGAATGATACCAAATTAGGATGTTCATAACGAAGAACATGTCAACGTAAATAATATTTTAGGTGAATTTCACATTAAAATAGAAAAAAAAATGTCACTTGAATTAAAAAAAAGTAGGAATGTTGCTTTCTTTCGAGTCAAATATATAAAAAACTTGATTTTGATTTAATAACATTCTCATTTTATATATAGTATTATATATATTTGAATCCTCAACTATATGTCTTCATCAAAAAATATATTTATCTTCTTGTTATTTTTATTTTTTGGTTGTTGTTGATAGGGCTAGATGTCATTTTGATGAAAGTAGATAGCTTAACTTTTCCATGCGTGTACGAAAATAAATAAAAATCAGCTTATTTTAATTCTCAACTAATTAAATGTATGTTTTTTTTTAATTCTTTTTGGTAGAAAATATGTCATATATGACTATTTATAGAGTTATATTATCGTTAAATATGAAGTAACAATATAAATTTAATAAGCATATCAGTAGTTAAGTTAGTGGAATAAATAATAATTATGATAAATTTGTGAATATTCACGAAGAAATTTAAAGTGTTAATATTTGACTTTTACATAGATTATGTTTACTATTTTGGTTTTTTTTTGGAACCCCAGGATAACCCGCAGCCGCTACAATCTCTGCCACAACCTCTGCCCTTTGGGTGAGCACTCTGTGGTGAGCACTTTGTGCGCACTGGGTAAACCCCCCACTGTGTAATAGCCTGCAAACCACACAGAGAATGTAAACCGCACTAGGCAAGCCATAGGCGACAGGCTCGACTCAGAAAGCATTGAGGACTATTTTGTTGTTAATACTTATCTTCATCTTTTTAATTAAATATTTCTGTCATAGTTTTAATTCTTAAATTTCTCAAACATGTTTTGAAAAATGTTTTTCTTGAACCAAAGAAGGTCTTCGGAAACAATTTATCTACCCCTCAAAGATATGAGTAAGACTTGCGTATACACACCAAGGTTTGTGTATACACACTCTCTAGACGTTACTTATGAGATCACACTGAATTTGTTGTTATTGTTGCAATTGCTATTTACTTTTTTAAAAAATATATGTTTTTTCATTCTTTTTTCCTTTTCTTTTTTAAAAGGGAATTAAAAAGGGGACCAATTACGTGGAAGAAAAATTATGATCAGTCATGTGTTGATGATTTAACATCATTTTACTTAATAATAAATTAATTAAATAAAAGGACCACTTGCTTTTTAAGTCCATGAAAATGATATAATTGATCATGATGAGTAAATATCATGGGGAGTTCAAGATTTTTTAAAATCAAAATTTAGTCCCAAAACACTTTTAACTTTTGGCCAAAAGCATATTTAGGTTACTTTAATTTGCAACATAGACATTAAATTTTAGCCATAATTTTGGGGTATATATATATAGAGAGAGATACAAACCATCGAGGCGTGTGGGGCGAGGGATCTCATGCCTCCTCTACTTTTAGTCAGATGTTTCAGGTACGTATTTTAAAAAAGAATAAAGCTCAGTAAGTAGCGGTTGTACATGTACAACTAAGGGTTGGGGGGACGCTAAATAGTGAACTAAACAAAGATGATGTTGTCCAATTGGCCGAACGGAAGATCTATATGCCATGATTGATATAGGTATTTTGGATTATATTTTTTTTTATGCTCATCATATGTTTATGGTAGGTTTTCCCCTTTATGAACTCTACATGATACAAATTCGTTAGAAAATTATTCGAGGTAAACTATTTCTAGAAATAGATATTTCTAGAAACTCTTAATTTTTTCGACAAATTTGGTCTACAAGTATGAAAATTCAATATTTACAAATATGAAAATATTATTTATGACCAAACGGAGAATATTTAAAGTTGAAAAAAATTAATTAATATCTTTATACCCTAAGGTTTATATGGAGTGAGAAGCCTAGGTAGTTAATTAGTCTATTGTATCAAATATAAAATAGGAGTAATTATTTTGTAATTCAACTTTAATTTTCTTTTGTGCATTTAAATCAATTGTATGTTATAACCTCAACGAAAAATGCAATTAATTAAAGCATTCAAATAATAGTACTTAATTGATTGTAGTCATTTCTTGTTGAATTATTGATTTTAATGAAACATTTTGAGTAGATCTAACAAACAAACAATTGGGAATTATAGCCTTTGTTTCTAGTTTTAATAATTAATAATCTATTAATGCAGCTGCATTTAATAAAGTGTTAAGTCATACAACAATCTAGGCTAAAAGTGTGTTTAGTTTTCATTTTTCTTATTTGGTTAACAACAACAATATATCTAATTGGGAAAAATGACAAATATACCTCCGAACTATCGTAAATGGTATGCAAATACCCTCCGTCATACTTTTGGGACATTGATGCCCCTGCCGTCCAAAAACTAGAGTGTATATGCCCTTCATTCTAACGGAAGACTAAATATATAGGGACACGTGGCGCAATCTTATCCATCGATCCGATGTCGGGTCGGTGGATAAGATTATGACACGCGTATGTCCGTTAGTATAAATTGTATATATGCTATAGTTTTTGGACGAAAGGGGCACCAATGTCCCTAAAGTATGACGGAGGGTATCTGCATACCATTTACGATAATTCGGAGGTATATTTGTCCTTTTTCCCTATCTAATTTAATTTTATAAGTGAAGTCTGAAAAAATGATGTGTATGCAACATCATTTCTATCTTGGAAAGATAAAGAAACTGTTTTCAATTGACCATCGGTTCAAGTAAAGCATCTATACAACAATAAAGAATATATACTGGAAGCAGTAGAGAAGAAAACAACAACAAATAATATGATAACTGAAATCACAAAGAAGTTAAAATCGAAGAATAAGATAATAATTAAGACAGTAATAAAACAATAGATAATAACGAACTAGATAGCGCTGGACTATCTACTAACCTTCTATCTTAATATTCGACTTTCAAATCGTCCTCTCTAGAATCACGTCCTCGATAAACTACAAATATATCATGCCTTATCCAGAAAAATACTATGAAAATTGTTTTTTTCCATATATAGAAAATATTTTTTAAAAAATTATAAAAATGAATTTTCTTTTATGGTAGAAAAATAAGAAAACAAAATTTCGCAAGCGATATTCATGGTCTTCTTCCATCCCTAACACACCTCCACCTCAACACACACTACTCTCTGTTCAGAAGCGAAGTTAAAATTTTGAGTTTATAAATTTTAAATTAATTAACTAAATTTTTGATAATTTATTTATATATATAAAATAAATTTTAAAATATAAATACAAAACTTGAGCTAAAGTCACAAGGTTGGGTCAAACCCGTGAGAAACTCTAGCTCTGCTCAATTTTCATTGTTATAATATTTTTAAAATTATATAGAAATAATTGAATACAATATTTTTTCATTAACTTACTAAATATTAAAATAATAAATTTTAAAAAAGCAATTATTTTCAAGAAAAAAAACTTTTTCTATAATTTTTTTAGCAATAGTTGACCATGTGGTGAAAAACTCAAATGTCAATGGCCCCATGCAAATGAAGAAACTAAAGTGTTACAGCTTTGTCTTCTTTTAAGGTTACATTTATTTATGTTTTGACCCCATTTTATTTGTCTCTTTCTCAATCAACTATAGTAATTCATCGAATTGCGTTTAAATATGCATTTAACTTGAAAAAAAATAGACGATGAAATTGTTCAATCTCAAAACATCTTATTGTTAATTAAGAAGTGAAACATTGTACTTGAATAACATTTTAAAGAAATTATTGAAATATAATATTGAAACAAGAGAGAGATAGAAGAAAAAGATGTTTCAATAAAATATTCACATTTCTAATTCAACTTTATATTAAAGTTTTTCTCTATTTTATGTGTATATTTGCATATAAATTTAAAGAACAACAAATAAGCAAAAATGTCAACCACAAATATAGTGATATTTTATAAATATTGACGGAATATTCATGAAAAATACTCAATGTCTTCTCAAATAGAAAAAAAATCTCTTAGATAAGGTTACATTCGAAATCCAATAAATTTTTTAAATTCATTTTTCATATATAAAATATGTTAAGAACATTATGCTTCATTTATTAAAGAAAAAGAATTCAATAAAGCTAAGAACATTCCCTTAATTCTTTCTCCTACTATATATATCCATGTGTACATCAAAGTTTGGGGCTGAATTTAAAGATGATTTTTTCTTTTAAAAAATGTAATAGTTATATGTTGTTAATAAGCAGATCATCGATAAATTTCTTAGCTAATTTTTTTTTTAATAGTAAATAATGTATACAATTTAGGCCATATGCCTATATATTGACCTTAATAATTACTTTACCAATTTATTTGTTCTTTTGCCACAAAAAGAATTATATAGTTTGGTGTTTAATTACAACATGTTATGACTAAGACATATCACATGTAATGCAACTTTCATATGATGAAGTAGGGTTTTGCCTCTTTCCTTTGATATGCCTATCAATCAATTTATTTCTAATAAATCTCATTTTGTCACATATTTCTAGTTATATAGACTAAAGGTTAAAAGTATATATATATATATATATATATATATATATATATATATATATATATATA
>JAJONR010007615.1:0-52764 GCA_029582245.1 Solanum etuberosum
TCCCAAGACCAATAAGGACACCAAACAACCCTCCACAACCGATGTGGGAGAATCAACATAGATACATCAATAACAAATAATCACAGAGAATTTTCAAGCTGCACAAAGTGAGTGGATGTCTGGAATAAAAGAACAATGTTGGCCCACATACGATGCACAAACACAGGTACTATGGGCACACTATGTGCGTGTTGAAGAATTGTCCCCCACCCCCTAACCATCCTAAAGGCAGACGTGAACATGAATAGCCAATCTCAAGTCACCAATATATCAGAGCACAAAGTGGATCTGAGTCCTCTCTCCTTTACCTCTTGGACTAAACCTTGTGCTTTCATCAGATTGCCGAGATTGCTGTGAGCATCCACCTAAAATAAAAGAATAAATGTCGGTAAAGAAAGTACAATTGAAAGAAGCAGATAGCTAAAATTTTAAAAGTATAACTTTTTAATACCAAACGCGGATTTAATGCTAGAGCCTGACGGCAACATTGGGCTGCCTCATTCAGCCTTCCTTTCCTCATGTATGCACTGGCTAAATTTGACCATGCATCCGCAAAATTGGGACGGAGCTGCAACCAGATAATTTAAAGTCATATTACCTAGCATACACCTGGTAAACTATAAATGTCTTATAGGAGAAAGCTTGACCACGCAAAAAGGTTTTAGTTAATTATAGATAATGAACATACAGATGCAGCATACCAAAAGGACATTAAGAAAATGCAATAAGCTCCAAGGTTTTGTGATAAACCTGAGTGCAAATTCTAACTTCAAAACCTACCCCACCTCCCTCAACCAAAAAAAGAAATAATGCTTTCAGTACCCAAAGGCAAGGATAACTGTCTAAACTCTGGATGCACCTTCTTTGAACAAAGTTATGTAGTCACAATTTTTCACAATTTCAACCTGCATTCTTTTGCATCATTTCACGCAACTGACTATACATTCAGCTAATAAGTAAAATTTATTAGATGGTTCCATCTAAATTATACATGAATTGTTTACAACTCAATTCAATATCACAAATAACCATCTTCTTGTAGCAACAGAATAATTTCTTTACTATATCAATAATAGATGTGTTATGCAAATGAGTTTAAACACACACTACCAACAGAAATAAAAGTGTTTAAATTCACATCTTCATGGGAAGTTATAGATGGAGCTTTTTTATTCTGATGTGGAATATGTTGGTTACTCTACCAAATCATGTGAGTAGCCATTTTCCAGTGGTGAGAGATAGCACTCTTTTTATTAGATTCATTATAAGCTTTCTCGTGTTAAGCAAATTTTATTGTCTGTGATAAAAAAGATTGTAATAAAAAGATAACCAAATACAATAAGAAAACAAGAAATACAATCACGAAACCCCAACCTCAGAGCAACCTATCTACTTTCTCTTTAGAACCCATAACCACAGTTTCAATATTCGCTTTGATAATTCAGATCTGAACTGGAAAAATGCCTTGGATCTGAACTATTCTCATCTATTCTCTGTGATATTACTCCACTTTGAAGTCTTCAGCAACCCATATATATGGTTAATAATTAAAATATTGTTCAAAAAAACGCAGCATAGCACAACTTTAATTGAACAGTCAGACAGATAATTAAGCAAGCTTCCAAAATTCCGGAAGTCCTCAAAAGTTCTTTCCAGGTGACTCATTCTGAAAGCATGAGGCTGAGTAACAATGGTATCCCAATAAAACCGTAATCATCAAGAACAGAAAAGAATGAATACAACTATCTTCTAGATCCCCTCCCAACTGGCGGATAACTCAGATTGCAAGCAATCATTGACTTTTCTTTAAAGTAATAAAGGAAGAAATGAAAGCTCTTGCTACAGTCATGTAAGGCAGAAGAAGTTTACAAACCTCAATTGCAATTAAATAATAGCGTATTGCAACATCAATATTGCCTTTTTCCTGCACCAGAAGAACTTCATCAGTGCCCAATTCCAAAACCAGAAGAAGCAGCTTCTAGATGAGTTACTGAGTTAGTACAACCATACCTTCCAAGCATTCGCCATATTTCCATAGCACTCAGCAAAATGTGGCTCGATACTTAGGGCTTCTTCATTTTTTGCGATACACATATCAAAATCGTGCAACTAAAACAAAGAAATGGTAACATGCTTTACTTCAGATCCACAAATCACATAGAAAATAAACAACAAAAAAACTCATAAAAGAATGCAAGATAGAGAAATCACAGAATATGTAAGCATTAGTGCAAGGAAAGCCCACCTGATAATATATAGCCCCAAAAAGAAGAAGATTATCAGTGCGCCCTGGATTTCTCTCATAAACTGCCTTGCTGTGCTCTAGTGCCTGTTTATAGTTCCCAGCTTTGTAGTTCTGATGAGCAAGAGTTAAAAGAGCATCCTCATCGACTGTGGCATATAAAATAGAGATGTCAGAAATTGATGCTAATAGCAATCCTCAGTGGATAGAGAAATTACTAGTATTTGTCTGTCAGCTGACTGCATGACCTCCAAAAAATATATTCAAAATGACAACATACGTAGTATAGTCCCACACGTGGGGTCTGGGGAGTATAGAGTGTACGACCTTACCCCTACCTTGGTAGGTAGAGAGGTTGTTTCCGATGAACCCTCGGATCAAAGAAAGCAAAAACACAACATTTATGAAGACTTAAACAGTAACAATAGCAGAATAGTAAGAAAATAAAGGCATACCAGACAAAAAGAAGTAATAGAAAACTAAGAGTGAGAAATACAGAAGTATTAAACTAATAAAAAGACCAAAAATAATATTAATAACCGAAGAGACAAGACGAAAAACTAAATATTATTTTCCTTCTACCCGAATCCTTGACCTCCACACCCTCCTATTAAGGGTGATGTCCTCGGTATTTGAATACATCCATTGATGCCACGTATGCCTCCTAATACATGAGGCCACAAATCAATAACTCCCTTACCTTTCTCTATTATTTTTCCTATCTTATAAGGAATTATTCATTTTCCATTTTCTTTGGCAGCATGGGAAGTTTCACATCCTTTAGGTTCTTTTTTTGTGATAATGATAACTCACAACCTTTAGGTTCTTAGTATCATCTATTATGTAACAGATTATAATATTTAGTACTTGAGGTTCAGAAGGTTTTACAAAACATAATCCTATTTTTATCAAGTGAAATGTCATTAAAAGTCATAAAGAAGATGCTGAGATTACATTTTACAAATACAATCCTACTGCAGAATGTGTTCTGTTTACCTATTTACTATTCATTGCTTCATCCCATGTTGTGCCAAAGCTAAAGGGATGTAGTACAATTCAAACAGAAGGGTAAACCATTAATGGACCTCTTAGAATTACTAACAGTTTTTAATAGTCCAGTGCACTAGTGTAGACAAAGTGCTCAGATATTTATCAAAATCACCATAGATAATAAGTATCAACCAATCAATCAGGGAAGCTCCAATCGCAAATCCAATAGATTCGCCTGTATGAATCTTTTATCTATACCACTTCAACTTTATACACATCCACACTTGTGCCTACATTATGTATTACCAACTCTAAGCGGATCATTAACTTCTATTTTGTTCTCTTAGCTAACCTACATGGGTTCCTAGAGATTTTACTATACACATAACCATTGATTTAATAATTTGAGGTAGGTTGTTAGTCCTTGGCTTTCGGGTAAAAAAATAATCTCTTATTTGCTACAGAGAAGTTGAAGTTTTCCCTCTTGTATCTGTGTTCATTTATGCTAGTCTGTTTCTCAACAATGCTTGAGGGATACCGATATATCATTAACTTTAGACTCCTCTGTAAGGCTTGTTTGAGGTGCGCTTAAGCTCTAAAGCCCAGTCAAAGCCAGGTTGTGCACTTCGCCTGTCATAGGTGACACTATATTCTGAGGTGGATCCAAGATTTGGAAGCTCCATAATATTTATTAGCGAACTTCTACACAAGATTTAGACTTGTATAGTTAGTTTAGTCAAGGTTTTAGATAGAAGAGATCTAGGGTTCTATTCTTCTTTTCCACAATTTTTTTAACAATAAATTCGCTACAAAAGGATGTCCACGTGATAAAACACTGTATCAAGAAAATTCACCCAACAGGGCTCGAACTTGCATCCCCAAGGTGTTAAACTTGAGCTTTAACCACTGCACCACAAGACTCATTGTTTCTCTGAGTGCCATGGTTAACATTAACTCATTTCCTTATAAATATATATACAAATATATATATATATATTATAGAGAGAGAGAGAGAGAGAATTTCAATCGAGGCGTTGACACCCCCTCCATTCTACATAGATCCTCCCCTGGCTATAGTATATGCACTATGGCACTAAGGCGTGTGTGTCATTACTCATGAGCTCCGTCTTTAAGATCGCAGTAGGAATGACAACAGTAAATTAGTAAATGAATATGTTATTTTTCAAATGAACATTACGAAGAAACTGGTAGTGATCAGGATTAAGATATTAAAAAATCTAGTATAAGAAAACTAACTGAAAGAATATAAACCATATCTTTTCATCTAAATCAAGAAATGGCTTTTCCCTAATAAAAGTCCAATGCCTTTTGAATCTACTAAACACACTTTTACTTTGTATATTTATTGTAATTTTACCTGCAGTACAAATATAATTTTTTAAGTAACATTGTGTATATGATTTTAATTTGCTTCATTAGCACCTTTTTCCATTAAAGCCCATGATTTACTGTTTTGCGCTTAAAGCCCCAACAGATTTCGGACTCTTTTCGTGCCTTTCGCTTTTGACGCAGATGAAATATTGGATAATGCTAGTAAATATAAGATAATGCAACAGGGATACAGTTATAAATATGTAAGTGAATATGATATATGATAATCAGGTATATATTGTTGCGAATCCAAAATGACCTCTTTTTTCATTAAAATGTTACTATGCCTCACTACTTGACTGCACAAGCCTGATTCATATCAGAATAACAAGTGAGAATAAAAAGAAAACCTGGTTAGTTTCTCCCTCGTCTCACCTTACATGCACATATTGTAATCTGACATGGTTGTTTTCTTCTCGAAACCGGAAGGAACAAGGATGACAGTAAATGTTGTTTTAACCCTGGTCTTCATTCTTTCACTTGGTGGTACTGTGGTATCCGATGTTTATGTTTTTACTCTTCTTTTCTTTTAAAATAAAGTACATATTATCATCTGATATGTTTGTGTTCTTTATAGAGATCAGAAGGAACAAGGGAAACAGTAAATGTTGTTTTTACCCTGGTCTTCATTCTTTCACCAAGTGGTACCCGATGTTTATGCTTTTACTCTTTTTTAAAATAAAATTCCCAATAGCCGTCCATTGATCCCAGCCCAGTGTAGGTTCCAGGTCAAGTCAATACCAGCATTTAATAGGAAACAGGCAAGTCCAGGAAAAATAAGCTTTAGACCGGCTAATTCATGCATTTTTATAACACCCCCTATGTAATCCCACAAAAATGGGGTCTAGAGTGTACGTAGACCGACCTTACACCTACGTTGGAGGTAGAGTGGTTGTTTCCAATAGACCCTCAACTCAATTCATGCATTTTAAAAATATTAAGTATTCACTTATTTTGATGTTTTAATTCATGCATTTTCCCGATACGATTGCCAACTCTTCTGATGCTTTCACACCCATTGGACTGCACAAAGCGGCTTAATAAACTGATCCATTATTCCCATTTGTTCCTCCAAATAATTAACTGAAAACAACCATTAAAAACTCAAACGGGAAAGAACGAAAGCAGTAGCTACATAAACTATGTATACGAACCATGAGAGCATAGCAACTTCAATTTGGCAACGCCACACCACATACATCTTCCTTACTTCCTTTAGCAAAAGGAGTTAAAAAGAAAAAAAAATCACTACATTCAACTATCAACTTGACTAGTTAAGTCCAAAATAACCAATTTGTAAGTTTAAACACAGAACATCAAATTGCAGATAAATTCATAGCCTATAACCAAGCAAAAACAAACAGTCTTTTACAAATCCACATATACATAGAACATGTATCTATATCTGTCTCAATTTAAGATCAATTCTCTTCTTTTAAAAAATTTCATTAAGTTTTTAAGATAAAAATATTACAAAAATTCAATTTTTTTATATACACGAGCAAAATTTATGGACTAATTCATTTCTTCAAAACAAATTGCATAAGCAAAAAAAAGTTAACCTTCACGAGACAACTCAGACTTGATATTCCCTGAAGACAATGCAGACTCCGGCTGGAACGGAAAAGAAGAATCGATCTTCTGATCACCGACGGCAACGCCATCATACGGCGGAACCCTAGAGATCAACAGCTGCTGCTGCTGATTGTACTTACGGAGATCGGTTTGCAGCGACAACATCACGACCGCCGGGAAAAAAACAAAACCGCCGGAGCTCCGAAAGCAGATACTATATTTTTCCGATGAGAAAAAAAGGAGAATGAAAAAATGGAAAGAGCTGAATTCTGAGGTAATAAATTAAATTAATTATAATTAATAAATAAAATTAAGTGAAAAAAAGCCGCTTTTTTGTTGTCAGATAATGTGTTAATTCGGTTACTGTTCAAAAAAAGCGACTTCTCGAATATGACAACTGTGTAACGCGACACGTACCCTTATTTTATTTTTATTTTTATTTGCTTTTTCATCTCGTTTTGAGTCGAGAATCTCTCGAAAACAATCTTTCAGTTCTCATAAAATCTAAAATTTGTGTTATCGTGTATACGATATCTTTCTCAAATTCCAATTATAGAATTATATCAGATATGTTATAGTTGTTTTGTTTTTTGTAACGATTTCAAGTTAATACATTAATAATAACTGAGTTCATAATGAAATATTTAGTATATTTTCTTAAATAATTTTCTTCGGGTATTTATATTATTTATGTTAAAAAACTGTGAATTCACATGAATTTGTTAAATTGTAACCAACAATTAAGAGATAAACAAACCCAATCGGCGATTTCCAACAAGTCTCTCTTTTTTTTTGGGGGGCACAAATCTGATCTGAAGTAATGTGTTGCCGCGAATCGACTGCGTCAGAAAATCTTCGTCTTCGATCTCGGACCGTTTTGAGGCGTTGGCTAAGATCAAGCTCATCTATCTCATTTTCAAGGATGAGATAGATGCCTATGTTATTTGGTATAGTATATTATACGGTTAAATTTAAGTTTATGTCGTTTAGTGATAAAATTAATACCAACAGTTTGGCAGGATCGCTTCGATGTAACTACAAGTTCGTTTACGATTCATATAATCTAAGGATGGAAATAACTTTTACGGTTCCAACCTAGCCCAAACAATAACCTCAATAATGGCTGACATGGGTCTTACCAGGAACACCGGACTAAGTCAAGTTCTTTATATCCCTGGACTACACTACCTCGACCTTAGAGACATCGGAACAGTCTTTTTTTCACCATGTCTTAATAGTTGAAATTGTTGTTAGTCCAACACGAGTTGTTTAGTCTATACTACTACAATAAATATAATTATATAACTTAAATCACTTTAATTTGCCACTTAAATATATGGCTGAATTTAGACCACGTGTCGAAACCAAGTAAGACCACTTTTGTCATTTCACAAGAACATGATAGAAGTGTCAAAAAAAAAATAGTGGTTGGAAACAATTGAAAATCCCCAAAAATAATTTCATGTTTCCCATGCTTAAATGAACGAGTTAAAAGATTAAATTAAATTAATAGATAAGTATATGAATTATTAACACATTTAAAGTTAGTTGAATTTATATGAGTTGAGTTGAGTTGAAATATTCTAATAAATATGTCATTACCTAGCCCGTTTTAATAAAATTTAATTTCTATATTTTTAAAATTTAATTAATTTGTCTGATTTTAATTAGATACAGAGTGTAAAAAAAAAAAAAAAAAGAACTTGAATCTTGTAATTTGAAACTAAAGATAAGTGAATGTACTAAAAAAAATTGTTCTTATATAATCTTAAACATGTTATTTAAAAAGAGATATTTTTCTAAACAAATTAGAAATGATTTTTTTCTTTATTATATCTATATACTATATCAAAACATAAAAAATACTTTATTCAAATATTTTGACATAATTATTGAATTAGATCGAACGAATCAAAATGGATTGCGTTAACTAATATTTGTGTTTTTTATGTAAAAAAATAAAAATAAAATGAAACACGTGGCAATTTAAAAAGAGAAGTCATATCACTGTTGTAATTTATAATAATTTTTCATGAAAAAAAAGTCCATGAATTAATCGACACGTAATAGGAAAAAGTTTGCGTGTGAAAATGAGGTAATAATTTGATGGAATGGGTCGACTAGTTAGTTTGGTAAAGAAGATAAAAAGAAGTTTCTTTTTTCTTTCATTTTTTATTCCGTATTCAATATTCATATTAAAGTTTAATTAAATTTAAATTTATATTAAAACACAGAGTAAAGTGTTCTGTTGGTTATTGAGAGCATTTTAATATTATTATTATTATATTATAAAGTGACGTTTCCAATTTGGTGGTTTCATTTCTGCCTAAATTCACATTATGGTGAATTATTACTCTGTCAGTTGATGACTATCACTTTGGCTTAATTAATTGTTGTTGTTATGGCCGTTGTGCAACTCTTTCATTTGCACGTTAGTGCATTGGTTGTCAACATTACTTCATTCTTTATTCCTTCATTATCTTTTGATCTATGTAACTCCTAAGGTCATTTATCTTCATTATTTACTATTCAATTATCTTCCTATTTATTGCTAGGAAGACTTCTTCTACTATAAATAGTGGTGATCTTCATTTGGTTTATATACACAAGAAAAATATAGAGTGCATAAAGTTTGTCAAAAAGAGAGTTCTTATTAGTTGAAGGGAGGTGTTATTTTTGTGGAGCTTTGGACTCAACTCTTGTCCAGAGTTTGTTGAGTTACACTTTGTGATTAGATTGTTGTATCCTGGAGGGGACAAGTCAAGAGGACTACTGCTGGACCGGTGAAAAACATTTGTTGCAGTAGACATGAATCTCCTTAAAGAGAGCGAGATATCCGCGTCACAGTCTGAAGAGATTTATTTCTTCATTTTATTTTTCAATTGTAATCTTGTAATTCTGTTATATTGTAATTTTTCACTAACAGTGAACTTGAATCTCCTTAAAGAGAGCGAGATATCCGCGCCTCAGCCTGAAGAGATTTATTTCTTCATTTTATTTTTCAATTGTAATTTTGTACTTCTGTTATTTTGTAATTTTTCACTAACATGTTCTAACAAAGATAATTTCATATTCAGTATAACTTTCATTCAAAATATTTTATGTAATTAAGAATGAAAGATTATTTATTACTCTTTGATAAATTCGGTTAATTTATAAAGGGAAAAGTTTGATATTGCTTTTTCTTCGTGCTATGGGAATGTACGATTTTTTTTATAAAAAAATTAAGGTGCATTGAATTGTTGGGATCTTGTAGATTTTGGATTAAGATTTGAATTAAAGTGGGATAATTACTTTGGATATTGTTAAGATATGTAATAGTTTTACCAAGGAAATAAATTACTTTTTCTACATGCTTTTGGAAAGTACGATATTTTCTTTCTTTTTCTCAAGGTGCATTGAACTTGTTAAAATTTGTAGGTTTTGGATTACGATTTGAATGAAAAAGACATGATTTTGGAATAATTACTTTAGATATTGTTAAAACATATCGTCTAAAGAAATATATTGTGCTATAAAAGAAAATTTCATTAATTGCGCATAATATTTCGTAAGGAATCTTGTTTAAAAATTAATGTGTAATTATTTGATGGCATGATTACATAATTAAGTGATGAGAAATGTTGTTTATTGTCATTATATATTATGTTAAGATAATAAGTGTTTTATTTTCAATTAAAAGTTTTGAACTCATGAAATTTTGAGAGTGAAATTGTTTTTGATAGAAATGAAATACTAACATCCTATATAAAACTAATGGTTATTTAAAAAAAAAAGATGGAGTAGAATTTTATTTTTATATTTCTAATAACTCCTACAATATATATAAAAAAATATAACATTACAAATGTTTAAATCTCAAGTAAATTCTCATTGATTATAGTTTTGAAAAACTTTTTCAATTGAGTTAGTTGTTACCCAATCTATCAAAATTATTCTAAAAATATTTAAAAATAAAATTAAGATTTCACTTGATTGAATATGCCAATTAATTAGAGTATCATTTTTTTTTACTTGTATAATATTTTATAATATTTTTAATTACAAAAATAGGTCTAAATCATGACTTTTTAAATATCTATTCTATCCTTACATTATCAATTTTTATCTTTTTTTTGTACTTCTTTAAAATCATAATATTTTATTACTTAATTTATATATAAAAAAAATCATATAAAAAATATTCTTTTTGTTCAAAAAAAGAAAATTGAGAAATATTAATTGAGTATTTGAGCTAATGTCGTTCTATAATGAAATAAATGAACAAAATAAAAAATATATTATTAATTTTAATGGAATTTATATTGTGATAAGCTTATAAATATATTTTGATGCAAGTAATACAAAAATATATTTTATAATAATTTCTTAAAATATTGTCTATTTATATTGTAAATAAAATTTAAATTATAATTTAAAGAGTGTCTTACTAATGACAATCAAAATTCATTTATCTACATAGAAAATATTTAATCAAATAGTAGTACTATGGTTTAAGAGAGAGTAACAATATCTTAGAACACTACAATGAAATTGTGTTGAATCAAGAACTAAGAATAAGAGATAGACATAAGAGATAAACATGTCATTCAACTTGGCTTCGGTTAGCATATATGTCCCCCAATTTTGGATGTGTATGAGTAAACACTTAAACATGTATAGAGTTGAACAAGTAAACATAAACCATCCTACATGAAATTTCACGTAAGATACATTCGAACTAACTTGTATTATGCCACGTAGGACACAATTTTTCATAATAGTCATAACTTTTCATAAAAGTCGCTCACAACTCTTCATAAAAGTCGCAACTTTTCATGAAAAGGGAAAGCTAGTTTTGGAAATAAATAAATTAAAAGGAAATCCTGATTTGTGGTGGCGCCACGTAGGCGGGTTCTTATTTGAGAAAGGAAATTCTGCTTTTGCAGACAAAAATTCCCCTATACAGTCTTAATCCACACTTTCAGTTTCTACTTTCTTTTAGTTTGAAAGTCAATATGTAATCTAATCTGCCTCCATACTTCCCCTGTTTGATTGCCTCTTTTTTCCTATCTTCATAAAAAGTTGTCTTGCTTTCACATCCTAGAAATTCCACCCTAAACTCCTTGCTTAGTTTAAGAATGTTTTGATGGCCCATAGCGGAGTATTGAAGTCTTGATCTTTTTGTTCTCCTGAATTCGAAGGCAGAACTGTTTCTATAATGGAAGCCATGTTTTCCTCTATCAAACTTGTCTGCATGTTATTGATTTCATGTTGTATATAAATTGGAGCTTCTTTTCTGAGCAGAGTCCCCAAAATTATGCCCATCGACTTCTTTCTCTATATCTTTTTCTGCATGATAATCACCAATAGGGTATCCCATGAAGTGTCCTTGTTGTGCAGAAGGTGATGAGTTACCGATGAAGCTTGGAGTGTTGGGAAGTGATCTTTGCATGATTCGTAATTATGACAAAAGTTTCTTGGATATGTGGGTTATGAAGGATTATGGTATTAAAGAATCTTGGACAAAAATGTATACCATCAACTTTCCTCGTGCAACTCAAGGTATTAACTATATTTGGAATTCTTATTATTGCAAGTTAAATGGAGGTGAAGTTTTTTTTGATTGGAAAAAGATTCGTGATGTACAATCCAAAGGATGACTCGATCAAATATTCAGAGGATCATAAATGTCGTGGCTATTTTGCTGGGCCTAACTAAATTGAGAGCCTACTTTGTTCTTTCAGAAACTAGAGTTAAGGCTGAAAGAAGGACCGGTACGAGTTCCACTTCTCTACATTCATTTTTTACAAGTGTTGTTAAACTATGTTTCTTCTCTCTTTCAAATATAGAATAGGAACGATTGTTTGGTTTGTTGTCCTCAACTTTAATCAGAATCTAGACAATAATATGAATTCTTCTTACTAGAATCTTTTTTCTAACCAGTATCTCTCCCCTGTTAGATTAAATCCATGTATGGTTTTTAAATGGATTTGCCAATTGTATGTATCTATAATTTGACTTGTTAAAGAATACTTATAGTATATTCTATTTCTCAACCACCAATTTTAGGAACAACTAAACCACCCTTAGTCGTCAAAATGATGAAACATGGTGTTTTTAATGTTCATTGTGATGTGCTGATGTGATTTCCATGCCAATCAAGACATATATTTGTAATCATCGTATTTCTGCTTTCTAATTTCTTTTAATTTATTCTATATATATATATATATATATTGATTTAATACAAAATTCAAATACAGTTAAATATTGACCATTATATATAAGACTATCATTGTCTATGGTTGAATATATTAACTAATCACAACATAAATAGCTGAAGTTTTCAAGTATTTGACATTTCAAATTTCATTGGATCTATAATGCGCGATTCAGATTTAATCGAACTCGGGCTCCATTACTTTTGTAATGAGCTTTCCTCAATTCTGTTGCTAATAAGGGTATGATTACAAATATATTATTAACCT
Source organism: Solanum etuberosum (assembly GCA_029582245.1). Classification (NCBI taxonomy): domain Eukaryota; kingdom Viridiplantae; phylum Streptophyta; class Magnoliopsida; order Solanales; family Solanaceae; genus Solanum; species Solanum etuberosum. The sequence goes on from JAJONR010007615.1 coordinate 12,670, forward strand.
TAAAGTATAACAAATATTGATTAAATTAGATATTTTCCTTAGAGAACGGGTAAACTCATACCTTCTTCTATCCTAATAAAAGCAAGCAACAATTTTTATTTTTTTTGTATTTTATATTTACTTGAGGAATGTATGCATATTTCATCTTGATAAATTTTTATTTGTATTGAATATTTCTATCAAGTTTAACCTTACAATTTAAGAATAACTAGAAAAAATTCTCGCAAATAATGCATATAGACGTGTCTTTTAAGGATGAATAGAAGACTTTTGAGAAAATGACCAAAATAGTCCTTAATATATGGGTAATGTTTTATCTTGTTCCTTAATGTGTTTTATTTGATTGAAATGGATCTAATAGTTTGCTTTGTCCTCATTTGTAGCTTTTCGTCTTGGGAAGCAATTAGTTAAGCTTCTGTTATTGCGACTTGAGTAATTTGAATTACAAAGTATTCATTCTAGCTACTCTGGCTCCGTAACACTAACTTCTAATGTATCATTATGAATTCAGCATTTGAATTTTATAGATTCAAATTTAATTCTTTACCACTTAACGACTAATTTGTTGGGTTCAGACCCCATTATTTATACCTCTTTATTTGATTTTTAACACATATAATACAAGATCTATGCTAAATTTTACTTTGTTGACCAGGATTAAAGTACCATTTTACTTCATACATCTTTTTATGATAACTTTCAAACATATTAATTGATTTTTCTAAAGTTCATTTCCGTAGTTTATCAATCAAATAAAGATTTAAATATCGATTGTTATCTCACTGTTTTTTCGAGTTAAATGAGACTTTTCTTAAATTTACTTTCCGAAATGTGCAATATTGATAGAGAAGTCCACTAATTGCTTAATTTTTGTGAGAGTAAGTGTGCATCATCTTATTTTTCTTCTCAATTTATTATACTCCTTTTAGACCACGTTCTAACAACTCTTGTGCAATTTAAAGATTTTTTGAGAAAATATTAAATGATGATCTAAAATTCATAAGTCACTACAAAAGTTAGAAGACGATCTAATATATTTTGTCGATAAAATTGAACAATATCAAACATTATATTCGAGTCTAATGTTGTTCGAAAGAACAATCTTCTAAAGACTAGATTTTCATAATTTTTAAAAATATGAACCAAATTGAAATGTTGTCGATACATTCTCATAAAAGATAATTTCATATTTAACAGATCAAATAAAAATTTATAATATATATTTATCGATTTTTTTTGTTAAAATGAACGACAAATTTATGTCAATTTTCCTTCGTAGCAAATCACCCCAAAACATGGGCTTGTTGTTACACTTAGGCCCAAAACTAAATCTTTTTGGTAAAACCCAACCTCCCTCCTCCTCCTTCTTCTCCAGTCTGAAAATTACAGAAGCAATTCAGCTCTAATGCTACAAAAATGTCACAATTTTGGAAACCAGGAACTGAACGGCCCCGTCTTGTAGATGATGAAGAGGGTGGTGTTCTTCTCTATACTACATCTTCTTCCTCTTCCTCTGGGTAACTTTTTTTTAAAAAAAATTAATTTTTATTTTGTATATGTTGTTATTTATGTAATATTTGTGGGATTTCAAGATTTGGGTATGGGAGTTTAGAGAAGCAAAGGCAGAGGTTACCTGTGTACAAGTACAAAACTGCTATTCTATACTCGGTGGAGACTCATGCTACTACCATTATTGTTGGAGAAACTGGAAGTGGAAAAACCACTCAAATTCCTCAGGTTTGTTTTTCTTGATTTTCTGTAAAGTTCATATTTTTAATTTGGTATGATGTGAAATGTCCTCCTTGGAAAAATATTTGACAGTGTTGAACTTGTTGGGGTCGCTATATGAATCCTCAGACCTTAATATCCGTTATGATATAGTATTCAGGCATTCAACATAGTTAGACTATGAACTGTCTTCCATTAACCAGAACTGTGGTGGAGCCATGACTTCATTAAGTGAATTCAAAATATAAAGAAGAAAACTCACGAAGAAGTGATGAGAATTCAGCATATAACATATTAGTATTAAGTATATATACATTAAAAGGGAAAAAGATTGACCTATCTATGCAGTGTAGGTGTCAGTTGACTCGCCTTGGACAAAGGTGGCTCTGGCACAACTTAATAAGGGGATTAAAAAATATGCCTGAATGCATCTTTGTCACTACAACTTCACTTATATCAAGGGGATTCTAAAACTTATCTACATACAAAAAGATTTATGTTTTAACCTTTTTACACCGTATAGTTTTCCGACAAACTTCCTTATTTGTGGTTTTGGGGGAGGGGGAGTTCTGCAGCATGTGAGGTGGTATCAGTAATAATTTTGAGTTGCAAAGAGTGGAAGTATGTCCATATGTTTGTAGGAGCAAGAAATATATAGTGGGAGAAAATTGCTTAGCCTCATAATGGCAGTGAATTGTTTCTCCATAATTTGGTTTAAAATTCTTCAATAGTTTTGGCAACCAAACATCAGAAATAATTTTACAAAACAACCATTTTTTCTGCTAAACATATTACTGTCAAGTGGAACCATAGGCACAGTATCTTTATTATTTGTCTAAAACATGTGCATGAACATATTGTTTTAGTTTGTTTAACAAAATAAACTCTTTTAGAAACTTGAAAAGTTTAATGGTATTTGATACATTTTAATGTGCGCAGTACCTGAAAGAAGCTGGTTGGGCTGAGGGAGGGCGAATGATTGCTTGTACCCAACCAAGGAGACTGGCAGTCCAGGTGTAGTATTACTGTTACTGAGCTCTATATGCTCTTTAATCAGTGAACTTTTGTGTCTTATATGTTTGTCTTGATATCATTCTAATCGAGAGTAGATGCAAGCCATATGGCTGCTTGTGAGGGACAAATATATTTGTACCTGTAACTTTATTTTTGAGACTCTCCTGGATACTTGTATTTACAGTTAAAGTAGTTACTCTTCTGTTTGGTTAAGAAAGTGAAAATCGCTACTATTGACATCTAGTTGGCCCAAACATATTGTTAGAGTATATAATCCCACATTGATTGGTGGTTTGCTTGTATGGATTTGGGCAATCCTCCCCTCTTGAGCTAGCTTTTGGGGTTGAGTTAGGTTCAGATGTCATATCTTTACAGGGTATCAGTGCTAGGTTCATCCCCGTTTGGGCTCCAGGTCCATGCTTTAGTTGGGTCTGGGCGTGAAGGGTGTGTGTGTGTGTGTTAAGAGTCGGTTAGACCCATATTGGTCGAGTAATGTACTGGTGGTTTTCTTATGTGGATTTGGACAATCCTTCCCTGTTGAGCTAGCTTTTGGGGTTGAGTTAGACCCATGTGTCATATCTTTACACATATGATATTGAGGATCAATGCAGACATCCCGCGCATAATCTTTTGGACCATAATATCTCTTATGGTTCAGTTATTTTGAAACACATCTTTCAAGTCTCAATCTTTTATGTTGTAGGCAGTTGCTACAAGAGTTGCCGAAGAAATGGATGTTAAACTTGGTGAGGAAGTTGGTTATACTATTCGATTTGAAGATATCACGAATGAGGTGGGAGCTCTTTCTTTGTACTTACCATTTTTTTGGGATAAAGGAAATAATCTTTTGCTTCATCATCAGTTTTTTAGAGTTCATACTTCATAAGTTCCTAAAAGAACAGATAAATCTTTTGACATCTGCTGGGATTGCATATTTCAAGGTGTTAGGTCCTATAATGTTCTAGGAAAGAAATTAAGTTTAATTTGGCATTTCTACATGATTATGTTGACCTGAAATAGTTTGTTCCTTTTTTTGGATAAAATATGTTGACCTGGAACAGTAATGGTGGTGTTCTTTCACTACAGGAATTAACTAGGGTCAAATTTCTTACTGATGGGGTTTTGCTGAGGGAAATGATGGATGATCCTCTATTGAGCAAGTATAGGTACTGTTTATGCTTTTTATGCCTTGGAAGGGTTCGAGTGCCTCCTTTTCTATCTTCTTCATCATGTAGTGCTGCTTTAGTTCTATTATTTACACCCTCGTTCTTGACTTTTAAGCTTCATTTAGTCCAAGTGTCAATCATTTCAATGCTATTAGAATATTGTGTTTGGTAGAGAAGACAGAAATAATAATCTAAATTTTTTAAAAGTGGAGATTTATGCGTTGGCTAATCTAATAATCAATGTTTAAGCTTCACAATGCACATGATGGGATGAGCTTAGAATTCCGCTAGCACTTGGCTGTTTATTATGTCTTTTTTCCTTTGTCAAACTCAACACTGAATTGTGAGTAGCATTTCTTTAGAAACCGAGCTAGTAAAATTGGGGAAGAAGTATAGAATCACTGAGAAATATAAAGAAAAAAATTCACTTATCTGTCCTGAATGCTGTCTTAACTTTGAATTAGCCTGATTTCTTTCCCAAAAACTCAGACGTGCTTATGATATATAATCCACTTTCTACTAATAGCAGATACTGAAAATGTCTACTGGAAGGTGAAAATTGTGTACTCTGATTTGTCTTTTTAATCATACAGTGTGATTATGGTAGATGAAGCTCATGAAAGGTCTCTCTCGACGGACATCTTATTGGGACTACTGAAAAAGGTTGATCAGGAAGTACTCTAGACTGGTTATACGTATTTTCTTATCGTTTGAGTGCACTTAGTTTAGTTCTTGTCTCTAAAAATGTTATTGTTCCTATGGCTTCTGCAAAATTTAGATTCAGAGGCGTCGGCCTGAGCTGCGTATTATAATATCATCAGCTACGATTGAAGCAAAATCAATGGCTGCTTTCTTTAATACCAGGTTGGTTCTTCTTGTGACGAATGTTTACTGAAGCTTTATAATTCTATACTCAAAAGTTCAAAAAGTTTGATTCTCCTTTATGCTTTCTATTGATGCAATTTCTCAGTAGGTTATGCTTCTTGTTTTGAGTTGTATTCTCTAATTGGATATATCAAGTACTTTTCACCTTGTTGGAATAAGTGCCTCGTCTTATTTTGAATATGTAGTGGAAAATGTGACCTTTTCTTGCACCAGAATGAACTCCCTTGAAAAACATTTGCGCGTGTGTAAACGAGTTGCTCTACCAACCGAGCTATAGCCCTTAGTGCAAAGTTTAAGAACAGGTCATATTTAAGTAAAGTGTTCCCAGTGCACTTCCCTTTGTGTTAAATCATGAGCTCTGATGGCTTCTCCACAAGGTCCTTGTGGGCAGTTGAGGTATGCGATCTTTTCTATCCAGGGGGGTTGAGAGAGGTAAAGTATGCTCCTGGCATATTGGAGTTGCTCGATGATGGATGGAAGAGTTTGAATTCATGCTATCAATTCTTTTCCTCAAGACTCAAGTTTTGGCTATAGCCTTTGTTGAATTGAGTAGAGAAGACAATCCCTAGAATAGAGATTGAGCTGATCTTATGCAAACTCTGGAAACATATTAAAACAAGGATTATTGTTTATTAGTTTTGATAAGTTGTTTATGAGAGCTAATTGATGAATATTCATTGGGTTTTGGACTAAATGAATACTTGCTCTCAAAGTGAGAACTAAAATAAAGTGAATACTTGTTTCACTTTTGCTTTGTCACTCACCTTTGGTTCCTGTCTCTTGAGTCTTTTGGTATTGGTTTGACACAATGATATAGTAGTACTTGTGAAGCTTAAGATTAAGTGATCTCAACTTACTTCTCCCATTTGTGACCAATCTTTGTGTGTAAATTTTGTTAACAGGACGTTCAATGGTCATAGTGCTAGTTAGTTGGTACATTAGTGAATGATGTTTCCCGCCTCTGTCTGAGCAATGCTCATGTAGAATTTTTATCAATGCTATTAAAAATGATGACAGAAACTCTACGGTAAGGATATAAATGACTTTTGAAGAAGCGGTTGATTTGTTACTAGCTATAGAAAAACGTGAAGTACTTTTATTTTTAATGACTGTGGTGTCTGGGCTAACTAGCATGCACCTCGACTAATTCCACGGGTACCTGCTACCTCCCACCAGCAACAAGTGCTAGGTAACCCTATCCATCAAGGCTTAGACAGATGGGAAGAAATCACCTAATGTTTTCTCGTCTCTGTTGGTATTTGAACATGAAACCTCATGGTTCTCCTCCCACTTTATTGACCACTAGGTCACAGTCTTGGGTGCAAACATGAACTACTTAAAGGAGTGTTAATTACTTAATTCTTAATTTGACACCTTTGAGTCTTCAGTAATCAGTATCACGAAGTAGGAAACCTTATTTTTCCTATGCTCTTCTGAGTAACACTTGTTTTTCTGTGCTTCAACTTTCGAGCAGCCTTTGAAGTATCTTCTTTTAGGAAACCAGTCTTCTTTTAGTATCTAGGTTTACTGTGTGCACTAACACTTCTACACGTGACCAAAAATTTGCAGAAGACGACGGGAGGAGGAGCAAGGACCAACAAAAGAACCTGCTATTCTGTCAGTTGAGGTATACGGATTTGTTCTTTGCTGTCTGCTTTGTCTGCATAACCTAAACTCAATAAAGTTAATCAACTAGATTGCTTAGTTGAATTGCAGCACGTCTATAGAATCATTACGTACTCTGTGAACATCTAGGGTAGAGGATTTTGTTTATGATTTTCCTTGGTTGATTCGCAACCTTACTGAAATATCATCTTTTCACACTGTGACCTTCTAGGGTAGGGGATTTAATGTGGAGATATTCTATGTTGATGATCCTGTTTCTGATTACGTTCGGTCTGCTGTTTCAACAGTGATGTCGATCCATGACCAGGTACACACTAGAACATGACTTCTTTGAACTATTTGGCTACATCATGCTCAAATGTGAAAAATGTCGAGTTTAGTTCTCATTGATGAAATCTCTTCTGTACCCTTATGATAATGTGCGTACAACATAGTGAGTTTTTGGCTAAGTTGCGCTGACTCTTCACTTTCGGTGCCGCACCCATGTCGGATTCTCCAAAAACATACTACTTTTGGAGAATACGACACTCCTGTTGACATCTTTTTAAGAGTCCAAGCAACATAGGTTTTTGGGCACCTTTGCTCTCAGCAGAGGCACGTCTCTTCTAAATAATTATGGTCCAGCTAACTTCTTTTCATTATCTTATGTTGAGTTCTATGGCTACTCTGAAGGATATATCTAATGAAAATTTTGAAGCACGTGGTAAATAAATTTCCAAAGAGCCATTTAAGTTGAGGGGGTTGGCTTATTCAGACAATTCTTGGTGCAGAAACTCAGCTGAGTGTTATGCCTTTGTTATGTTGTTTCGTTTGTCTACAATGTGTTGCATGTGACCTCTTGTACTAGATGTCTTTGAATGAGACTGATTGAAATCCGTGATGTCTCAATGCTGCCTCTAGTTTAGTAATTCATTTTTGATTTCCTCAGGATAACTTTCCCATGATTTCTTTCATCTTTGATTCTTAATATACTACCATACAACACTTGATTTATGGCTCTTCATTTATACTTGTAGGAGCGGATGGGAGATATCCTGGTGTTTCTCACTGGTCAAGATGATATTGATACTGCAATACAATTGCTCACTGAAGAAGCCCAAAGTAGTGGGAAGCAAGGTACTGAATAATCCTCCTAGCCATTGCTAAGTATTAATAGAATTGCTAACAAATAATAGAAAAGTGGTTGTAGATAAATACATTGCCTTGTATGAAATCAAAGGAAAAAAAAGGATAGATAACATACGTTTTTCAATTCACTTTTCTTGCAGGACTGGTTTCTGTGCCACTATACTCGGGACTTCCTCGAGCAGATCAGGTAGGGTAATGCATCATGCAGTTTTTAAGGTTAAGATTTTGTTGAACTTTCACCAAATGGTTTTGTTTCTTCCATTGTACAGGACCTTGTGTTTTCCCCTACTCCCAGAGGAAAGAGAAAAGTGATATTTTCAACAAATATTGCTGAGACGTCATTGACTCTAGAGGTATAAATCTGAAACCTTGGGGTCAAAATCTTTGAGGCATACATGTTATTACGTTTGTCTTCATCGTATTCCTGAGCTGAAAATTTTCTTTCTGTTTTCAGGGTATTGTCTATGTTGTTGATAGCGGGTTCTCAAAACAACGTTTCTACAATCCGGTACTTTGTTTCTCTCTGTTTGACTTGACTCTTTTCCCATGCTTTTTTGTTCAGGTTTTTGTGGTTGATGATGTTGCTGTTATTCTGATAAATTTCTACACCCATGTTGATTATGGACCTCATTTAGTAGCAATTTTCTAAATCTTCATTCTGGTTTTGTGCACCAAGAATCAGTATTGCCATATCTTACATGCATTACCCGTTTCCAGATGTCATGACTCCTGACTGTGCCTTTTGTAGAAACATTGATAATAAGCTTGTGTTCTGTAAGCTTGAATTTCTTACCCTTAAGCTCCCTCGTTCTTCCTGTTCGTCACTTCGGTCCATGTAATGTGCTCTATATGTTGGACTCTTGCTTCTTCTGATGAAAACTATCCGATACTTTTGTATTGAGCTTTCCTCAGTTCTGTTGATTCAGTTTCTGCCTTTCTGGTAATTAGTGCATAAAGATTGCAATATAGAAATGCCAAAAGGAATGCAATGTATGCATGTTATGCCTGATATTTCTTATTTTGGATCTGCTTTAAATCAGATTTCAGATATTGAGAACTTGGTAGTGGCACCAATATCAAAGGCATCTGCTCGACAAAGGGCTGGTAGAGCTGGAAGAGTTCGACCAGGAAAGTGTTTTAGGTAGGTGGCTCACCACATAGAAGCACCACAGAAGAATCCATATCATTATGTAATGATTGATTTTTTCCAAAGCTCAACACTCCCCAAGTCCAAAATTGTTGTATCATATCTCCAGTTTAGTTTGGCCCGAATTAATCTTAACATTGCTGACACAGAATATAATTTATATGTAAGGAGTCTCTTTTATGCTAGTCAACAAGTGGATAAACTAAAAAGATCTATCATCTCACTTTTTTGCATGTGAAACGATTTACATATTAAACTCCCAATTCAATGCGTTATTCTGCAAACTTTTCTTGACAGTGCAAATTCAAACCATGTCATTTGATTCACAACAGAGTAAGTACTTGTTTGTAGCGCACTTAATGTGAATTTAATGAATTGACGCCCTACTGTTCCCATCATAGATCTCAGTTGGTGAATTAGATCACCTTGTTTGTGTCACTGATTCTATTTTTCTAATGACTATGTTTAATTAGGAAGTAGAGGATTCTTAATTTGTCTCTGCTCCTGGATGTTTATAATACCTTTCGTGTAATAAATATAGTTGTTGACTCTTCTATTTTCCTGTTCAGGCTCTACACAGAAGATTACTCTTCCAATGAGATGTCTGTGGTGGGAATCCCCGAGATTCAAAGATCAAACCTCGTTTCCTGTGTCATCCAGGTATGTCTTTCTTGAACCAAGAAGAAGCTAGTGCCGTGCCTTTTCTTGCTATGGCTTGATGTGTGTGGAGCTTTAAATATGACCTCCTTATCAGGGAGGCTGGCTAGATCATCTGTCTTGTAAAAATTTCATGCCTGATGTGTTATTTTCGTCATTTTCTCAATCTTCCAACAAAAATGAAAGGTTGGAAGGAAATGAGACCACTATCAATAGAATTTCCCTAATGTGCATGAGGTAGTTTCAAAAAAAAAAATCCCTAATGTGCATGAGCTTTTGCTCTACAGTATCAAGTATTTTGTGTTTTCTTTCTTTTCTTCATTGCAAAGATCATCCTTTTGATTAATCTTCTCTTTCCATACTTTGATCTAACTCAATATCTGATCTCGAAGAAACAAGTAAAAATTATTGTTCATGAAAAATGAAATTTCCTTTTATGCTTTTTTTCCATAAGACCGCCAAAGTTTGCTCATCCATGAAGCTTCTATTACTTGATTGGGGGTAATTGGCTTATTCAGCCTCTATTTGTAAATAGAACATGTTGAAAGGTTTGTTGTGTTGCCTTTTGTATGAGTTTCATCTCCTTTGTGGCGTCAAATTTTCAAATCTGAGTCTCATCATACTGTTCAGCCTGTCAAGAATTTTCTTGGATATTAGCTAATAACGTTCTTATCTATGTCCCAGTTGAAAGCTTTGGGCATCGATAATATTTTAGGTTTTGATTGGCCAGCATCTCCATCACCTGAATCGATGATCAGAGCACTTGAAGTACTGTACTCACTTGGAGTACTAGATGACGACGCCAAACTTACTTCACCTACTGGATTTCAAGTTGCAGAGATTCCACTGGTATGTTTCTGACCAGCCATCTCATATGCTCCATTAAATTTCCTCACTTTTTACTTCTTTGCTGTTCAGTGCAATCTTTTTTTGCCAGCCCCAGTAGTATGACTTGCAAGTTGGAGACTTCCCGTCAAATTTACAGTTCTGTTACCTTTATTATGACATTTCTCACCAAACACTACCCCTCTTCCCCATTCTCCAATAAAAGCATTAAAAAGGAAATACATCATACAAAAGTAATGAGCAAAGGAATATTTACACAATTATGAAAAATAAAGTAACACCTAAGGGAGTGGCCTAGCGGTCGATATAGTGAGATGAAAACCAAGGGAGACCCCGTTCAAATCCCAGCAGTGGAAAAGAAGTGCTAGGTGATTTCTTCAACATCTGTCTTTAAGTCTTGGCGGGCATAGTTAACCAACACCTATGCTGGTGAAAGCAAGCAGGTACCTGGTAAACCTAACACCACCATTACAAAAAAAGAAAAAAGTAATAAAGAGTTCTGCAATTGAGGGAGAGAGAGACACACAATTCTTTTACTCCCATTGGATACTCAATTTGATTTCGTAGAAGCCTTTGCTTTGGGGCTGATAGTTAGACATTTAGAGTACGGATATTTGTTGCCAGCTGTGGCGGTCGAGGCGACTTGCTTAAACTGCAACACTGAACTCTTTTTCCGTTGTTGTAGTCTATCGTTATCACTAGCAATTGGAAGATGCAGTCTTGACTTTATTCATTTTCTTCTGTAACATCTAATTGTTAATGAATAAAACCAGTTACCCCCAAGATAGCTTATGCTGTATACTATATATAGCTCTCTTATACTGATGCACTGTGTTGTTGAGTGCCATAGGTGTGAGATCAGTAGGAAGTTGATTAACGAGATGCTTGATGCTTTGTTGAAGGTCTCTCGGTGCATTACAATAATGCAATGTGTCTCTCAATTCATGGATCTAGGGAATTTTCTTATTCATGCAGTTTCTGAAACTTGTATTTTTGTGTAGGACCCATTAATATCCAAAATGATCTTAGCTTCTTGTGAGTTTGGATGTTCGGAGGAAATAATTACCATTGCTGCTGTGCTCTCCATACAGGTAAATCCTCGTCTTCCGAACCCTAATTGATTTAGCAATAAAACAAGACTTCTATATTTTTTCAGACCAATATATTGTTTATTTTTGCAGTCTATTTGGATTCCGGTTAGAGGAGTACAGAAGCAGTTGGATGAAGCTAAATTGAGATTCGCAGCTGCTGAGGTTTTTGGTTTCTTCTTTTTCACTTATTAGGTTCACCTCTGTAATAACTTATTTGTGTTATACCTAAAGTACAAGATGAAGTACACATTTGACAACTTGCATATGTGTCTCATAATAGATAATGGTAGAATTTAGAGCTTAAATAAATTACACTGTACAGAAGATGTTAATAATTTTCTTTTCCACTTTTCTCCTGCTTCACTATCACCTTTAGTTTGTATTTTCCTCTTGTTGTAATAAAATTATAATTTTTGTTCTTTCCTGGGATTTATGCCAAGTAATCTTTATAATTTGTGTCCATTGTCATTTGATTCGTCTGAACCGACTGTTTTGTAGATTAACAAATGTTTACTCCAGTATTGAGTTGCTTATTGGAGTGAGTACAGAATTATCTAATGGATAATTAACTTGTATGAAAGATCCCAAGGCTACAACTAAGTTCAAACTTTTGGAGGTGGCAAATATTTCTATTTAGAGAAGGGTCGAATAAATGGGTTGGACTAAAAGAGAGTAGGTAAAGAAGGTTGAGGGAAATGGAGTAATTCTCAGGATCTTGCACTTCCCTTTTCTTTACTTGTTCATTTACTTGATTCGTGCATAAGCAGAAATGTTTTCCCAGTCAAGAACTCATATTGGTGCAAAATTAAAAAAAGGACGGATATTGTGTTTTATCTTGTGATTTCTACAAACTTGCCACTCTGCTAACTATCACCTTCAAGGCTTATAAAGTGTCCGATGAAGTTCAATAAAATAGCACATGCAATTAGAAAGTTTGTGTAGATTCAATACAATCACTAATTGGAATTAAGATTGCCTGCCTATTTGTTTCTAGTTATTTACTTGTTTAGCCTTCTTCAAGTAAATTCATGTGCAACTTCGATATACCTTTGCAGGGTGACCATGTTACATTCTTAAATGTGTATAAAGGATTCATTCAGTCTAATAAATCTTCGAAGTGGTGTCACAAGAACTTTATAAATTATCATGCCATGGTAAGTCCTAATCCAACTTCCATGATGTTCTACTTTTTACTTTTTGCAGTGTTTCGTGAACTTGCCCCTTATGGCATCCTTGATTTTTTCCCCATTATGTAGAGAAAAGTAATTGAAGTTAGGGAACAGCTGAAAAGGATTACACAAAGGTTGGGCATAGGATTGAAATCTTGTGAAGGGGATATTCAGGTATCTTATTTTGCTGACTCAGTTGTTAATGTCAATAGCATTCAACAGACCGTCGAGCAGTTGCCCATGTTTTAAAACTGATTGCTCGCTTGTCATTGAGGGAATATTGTTGCCTGAATCATCCTTTTACGCCACCAAAAGGCCGTCAAATAAGAGCTGCAACTGCAGCTAAGGGCTTCAATTAAAATTATTCGCGGGCTTAGAGATTGCAGCTTGGTCACTTTCTTAATAGCAGCATATTTTTTTAAATTTTTTTGGCACAATTCTTTCTGTTATGGTATAATATGCGCAACTAAATTTAGTCATTTCGCAGGCAGTAAGGAAGGCAATTACGGCAGGTTTTTTTGCCAATGCTGCCCGTTTAGAAGTGAGTATGAAGTTTGGTACATGTACCTATTTTTGTCTTAAAAGGCAGTCTTTCCGTTTCTGCCTTATTTTTCTGATATGAGCATATTCGATAACTTCTGTTGCTGATATTTGAAACAGCCATTCAGTCACAATGGAATGTACAAGACTCTCAGAACTTCTCAAGAAGTGTATATTCATCCTTCATCTGTGCTGTTCAGGTATTTATCTATTTTAATGTCTCGATTAAACTATGATAGCTTGATTGGTTTGCTGATATTACAGAGACGTAAGAATTATTTTCCCTTAGTAATCATAAGATGAGGAAATTACGTTCATGTGTGTGATTTATTGCCATTTTAAAGGAATCAATATTTCTGTAACTGGTTTCGATAGTCCAAGTATCTAAGTTATTAAGAATACTAGTCATTTCTGTTGCTCAAGTTGGAGAAATCCCATGTGGGCTCCTAGCCCAACTTCAGTTGGGGCACAAGTTTAGAACTCCAGGGAGTATGGCTGACGTGCACCTGACTCACACATCACGTACTTTGTCCTTACCACTGAGCCAACACCCTAGGAACTAGGAAGATCTATGATTCTCGAGTCAAATCCATAATTAGTAAACGGTAACATTCCCTTTTTTTGCATCCTATTGTAGCATGGTGGTGGTCAGGAACTTTCTCGTTGCCATCTTTCCTGCTATATGTGTGCATGAAAGATGTCTGGTTTAGTAGCATCCATTTTTTTCACATTTCCCTTGTTAGTCTCAAATAAAAATAGGGAGGACATAAAACTTAGTTGAGTAGAAGTGTATTACATCACTTACATGTCTAGACTCTAGTTTATAATGTGGTTTTCTCATATTTAACAGGGTCAACCCGAAGTTCATCGTGTACCATTCTCTCGTTTCAACAGATCGTCAGTACATGCGAAATGTCATTACTATCGATCCTTCTTGGCTAACAGAGGCTGCACCTCATTTTTACCAGAAGCAGCTGCATAGTTCTATTCCTCAATGATACACACAATTTTCTTGGATGCTCCTTGGCAGTCTCATTCTGGCTTGTAAAATTTTGTTGAGTCATTTGTAAACCTTGTAAATTGGTTATACTTTTCTCCCAGAGGCTCGAAAGAGGTCAGTTAAACGCCTTTCACTTGAAAATTATACTGTGTATATAGGTCGAATATTACCTTTTTATTTATTTATAGTAAAGGTATTAAGATGATTCAATTTTAAACCAAGCCCAACATGAATATCCAATTTGGTACATAACACTATTTGATCATTACACCAATTAAAAGTACATATACATGACTTATTGCAAGTTGCAACAATTATAAAGACAAGACAAAAACAAAACACAAGTAATTTTACTAGAGGAAAGTGAATAGGGACTCTATTCATAACTTCCCTTTATTTTTCACACCAATGCAAGTACATAAGACTTTCATATAAACTTAAAGATGTATTTTCATAAAGCGCGTGGTTAAAGAGGAGGTTGCGGATTTCTCATCTTAGCTTTAGACACAACAATAGCCACAAAGGCCATTGCAAGTTGAGCAATAGTAACAATATATAACTTGGCCAATTCTGAAAATTCTACCAAGATTCCTCAGTACATGGTGTCCATGAAAAAACACTCCCTTGGCCTCACTAGTGGTGTTTCCATTCATTGCTGCATCAAAAAGTGTATGTAGAGCTTCATATTAGTTAGTGACGGAATCAGAAATTCATATAAGGAGATTTAAAAATATAATAAAATAGTGTCACATGCACTCTATATAGTATTTAGACATGTAATATAACTATTTTTGAACGCCCTTTACCACTATATACTAAAATTCTCCATGATGTCAAGAAAATTCAATCGTTTATATATAACAAAAAAAAAACAAATAATTTTTTTTTTAATAATAATAAATAGATGGAGACAGTAAATTAACCTTTGGTAAGTGGAGCAGGGGCCTCAGAATTCATCTCCCTTGCAACAATTTGTGAGGATATTATTAGTAGAATAACCAAAGAAAGGTAAACAAAAAAATTATTTTTAGAAACCATTTTGATTAACAAATTAAACTATTTGGAATTTGATTTTTGTTTTTGTTTTTTTGCTGATGAGAAAAGACATGCATTTCTCCCCTATTTATAGAACTCAATATACTTCATGCAACAATCAGAAAAATAGAGGAAAATATTGAGGACTTACTTTGAATTCTTCAAGAAAAAAAAGAAAGATTTCATAAAGACCTTTTTCTTTTGGGGTCAAAAAGATGGAAATATAAAATATTATATTAGTTAATTATATGGATCATAAAGACTTGCTTTAACTAAACGGAATTCACGGAGGATACGTATCAACCTATAGCATTATAATCAGGAGGGAGGGGTACGAAGGTCGAAGATTTGGGTAGAAAGTTATAAGATAGTCGAGTGTTGTCTAGTTTCTCTTATCAGTATTGTTATTAGGAAAAAAGGGCAAATATACCCCCGAACTATCGTAAATGGTATGCAAATACCCTCCGTCATACTTTTGGGACATTGGTGCCCCTACGGTCCAAAAACTAGAGCATATATGCCCTTCACTCTAACGGAAGACTAAATAGGGACACGTGGCACAATCTTATCCGTCGATCCGATATTTAATAAATGTCGGGTCGGTGGATAAGATTGTGACACGTGTATGTCCGTTAGTATAAAGGGTATATATGCTCTAGTTTTTGGACGGAAGGGGCACCAATGACCCTAAAGTATGACGGAGGGTATCTGCATATCATTTACGATAGTTCGGGGTTATATTTGTCCTTTTTCCCTTGATATTATTATTACTATTTACACTCCTAATACTACCTTACCCGTGACTCTATAATTACCTTTTGTTTTCTTTGTTTTAATTACCATTGAACTTTATGGTTCTAGTTCAAGATTCTATCACTTTTTATTTGATTTACTATATGTAAGTAATTATTTATACTCTATTTTGTTCTAATTTATGTGACACATTTTTTTTTAAAATTTGTTTTAAAAAGAATATCACCTTTTCATAACTAGAAAGAATTTAACTTTATAATTCTCTTTTTATCCTCAAATAAATAATTTATAACTACACAAAAGTGTAAGCTTTGTTTTAGCCACAAATTTCAATTTTTTTTTTCTTTGCCTCAACTGTCAAGTATCAAACTCCGTCATATAAATTGGGACGGAGAAAATGATTTTTTTTAACTCATACACATAGTCCAAGATTCAAAGCCAAAACTATTGAATTTCAATGAATCGCCTTATAACTATTGAATTTCAATGAATCGCCTTATATCCATCGCTATCGGCTGTTAAAATTTTCCATCCTTAATCATATATTTCGGATATCCATCGCTATCGGCTGTTAAAATTTTCCATCCTTAATCATATATTTCGGATTCGGGTTCATATATCAGGTAGACGAGAGGGATCAGATGCCAAATTTAACAACCAAAGACTTCAAATTAAACTTTGGCCTTTTCGTTGAACTTGTTAAAAGATTCCCACTTTATTAATTTAATATAAAGAAAATAAGACTACAAGAGGTAAATCATTCCAAAGAATAAATTTTAACAACCAATTAGCTCTGAATAGTGGTCAAGTCAATTAGAAAGCACTATAAATTTTTGGTATTAATGATAATACGTGATTTTATACTTTCTCTTAGAATTTTCATTTTGTTAATTTTTATTTTATTTTATATAATGTGACATAAAAGATCCGTAAGTTAGCAAAAGAAATAAAAAAAAGTCATTTACTAAATAACTATCTCAAAAATGGTCAGTCGATGACGGTGAATACAGTAAATATGAATATTATGATAAAATATCGAAGGTGCCGAAGTCAAAGTAATTCCATTGTATAACAAAATTACTACAAGATGGCTATTATTCATACATTTTTACTAATTATAGTAAGCCCTAAAGTAGAAAGAGCATTACTAATAATATTACATAATTGCCATTACAAAAGTTTTAATATATTACTCCACATAATTAATATAATTAATTGTGTGGCTTGCCTTGAGTAACTTTGTCCATTGCCTCACCTTTATAGGAGCAACACCTATAGCAACCGTAGTAATCATGGCGGCAGCAACCGTACCGGCAGTATCCTCCATGTCGTCCACCACCACCACCACCACGTCCTCCACCGGGGTATCCACCACCACCGCGTCCGCCACCAGGGTATCCACCACCAGGATATCCTCCATATTGGGCTTCATGTACTTCATTCTTGTTTTCAGATTTCTTAGCTACATCAAATGTGGAATATGTAATGTTGAAAATAAGATACGCAGAGACGGAGTGAGAATATTAAATTTATGAATTATGAATTTGTTTTTTTTTTAAAAAAAACAACTTGCTTAGTTTTGAATAAATTATTTATACATGTACGTAGTATAAAATCTCTTACATAGATGATATATTTTGAACGCTTCACAATTTACACTATTTGTGTATATATATATATATATATATATTCTAAGTTAGATCATTTACTTATGTAGTGTTTTTCATGATACAATTACTTGTAGGTTTAGGGCACATGAAATGAAAATCTTGGTAAGAGTCTAGCATTAGTGCAAACACATATGGAACTTATGGTACTTGTTTTAACGATAACAATAATATACCCAGTATTATCTTACAAGTGGGCGTATTTGAGTCGTTGCATATGAATTTTTGTGACAACTTATTGTTGCCACAAAACTAAGCTTTTTGAGTTTTTGTGACGATTTGAAAAGCTCGCCACAAAATTAAAGGTCTGGAATGTAGGATATATGAAAACCTTACCCCTATGTATTAGAGAAACAATTTCTGATAGACCTCGATTCAAAAGAAGTACTTAATTAAGGTACTTGTTTTAGTGGACCAAAAATGTTGCTAGATAAAAAAATTAGGTGAGATATTCAATATTTGAAAGAGATAAAAGAATAATAATCTTACAGTTCTCAGTAGCAAAAACCTCAGAGCTTATCATTAGAAAAATAGCCAAAAAAAGAGCAAGAAACAGAAATGCCTTGGAACCCATTCTTTCTTTTCTTTTTGTAGCTTGAAATTGAAGGATGAAGAAAGTGAGGCATCATTGGGTTATATTTATAGTAAGATTTTAATGCATTTTTTAGATTGAAGTGAAGGACATACATTTACTTAAAAGTCATTTGAGGGTGCATTTATGGTGTATTTGGTTGGCAAGTAAAAAGATGTTGAATTTAACAATTGAGTTTATTACCCTTATTTTATTATTACTAGAAATAAATGTTATTTTCACCGCAAATAAATGGAAAATTGGTGATATAAA
Organism: Solanum etuberosum; assembly: GCA_029582245.1. Taxonomy (NCBI): domain Eukaryota; kingdom Viridiplantae; phylum Streptophyta; class Magnoliopsida; order Solanales; family Solanaceae; genus Solanum; species Solanum etuberosum. The sequence continues at coordinate 30,966 of JAJONR010007615.1, forward strand.
ACATAATTTTTTCACTTATTTCCTATCGATTCAATTTACGAGAAAAGTGAAAAACTTTCTAATTTTTTTTTATAAAAATAATACAATTTTTTGTTTTCTCACCATCAAAATATTTGTAAATATAGCCTCGGCGAAAAATAATAATTTCTAAATAGTGTTAATAATTTTTTAGAGGTCATGTGAGGGTGCATTTATGGAGTATATATTTCAACATGCACAAATGAATCTGCGGCAAAAACATACTTCCCATTTCCCTAATTACTTGTCCACTTTTAAATTGACACATCTATTAAAATAATAATAATTAACATAGTGAGTTTATCATTTTACTCCTATTAATTATGAAGTGGATGAATTAAAAAATTAAGATTTTCAAGAAGTTCTACTTTTTTCAAAGTAATTAATTGAGGGTATAATAGGTAAAAAAAATTTGTCCTTTCTTGATTTGTCAAAATGAATAAATAATTAGGGACAACTAAAAATAGAAATGTAGACAAGTAATTAGAGACAGATGGAGTATTTGAACTTTATGAGTTCTAAATTTAGAATAATGATATATGTGATGTTAGTAATTGAGTTCTAAATTTTTGATAAGTGTATTTATCCTTTAAAGAGAATTAATTAAGTTCCAAAGTGAAGTCATAATAATACCTATGAATTTGATAGAATTTCCAATAATTTTGATTCAGTTTTATCTTTATACTAAAAAGTTTATTTAATATGAATAAATAATTTTATCTAGAATCCAATATTTTAAAAAATTAAAATCTAAAATACATAAACTAAAAATCTTGACTCGCGTAGCTAGAAGCAGAGAGGACCAGAGGGACGAGAGATGGTATATATTTTTTAGTGAAACGGTATTACTTAATAATTAATTATATTTAATATTAAAAATATTATATATATATATTATATTAATATGATATCAGATACAAATAAATTTTATTCGAGAGGAAAGAGCCTAGTGCAACTGCGGGCCTACGAATTAAAATCATTATAAATACTAACTTAATTAAGTACTATAGTTGAGTTGAAAAGTCATTTTAATTAAACTTGCTACCCAACCACCTTTCATTATTACAACTGCTCAAGATACAAAACAAAAAAAGAAAACATTATTTTTTATTTTACAAAAGAAATGTGATAAACGAATTTAAATTCCCAATGTTTTTAATTTATGATTTGCATTATTTTACTAATTCTAATGATATTTGTTCTACGTTTAAGTTAACACACTATTACATAAGTCGTTCACTAAATGGGTAATTTGGTTATTGAACAGTAATATGAAAGTTGTTATACTATAAATTAAAATTCATCTATCCTTAATTAGAAATTTCGAGTTTGATTTTCTATAAATAAAAGAAAGCTATTGAGATGAGTTTGTCATACATTTAAATTTTATTATGTTATCTGAACAGATAAAGATATTGAGTTTGAATTTCATGATCACTCAGTGTTAAATTTTATTTTTTCCACCAAAAAATAGAATAATCAAGCTCTTACATAAGAGAGCTCGTTGATAATGTAACTAAGTAAATAAGAATATGTTTTTTTAGCAATTAAAATTTTTAAATGACATAATCACACAATTTCAATGACACTCAATATTTCTATAAAATAAATTAAGATGCTATTTTATAAAATATATTCAGAAGACATTGAATAACTCTGACACTAGGTTAGGTTATACAATTCAATAGGTTCAGTGCACCTTTTACCACATTTAATGAATCATAAAAGTTGTTAAGTTGAAAAATATCTAGATAGAATATGATTTTATAGTAATTATTCCTTCTTTTTTTTCTTAGATATTCAGACGAGTTTGGTTGGGGATATTCTAGATTATTCCAATAAATAATAGACTCGTGATTAGGAAATTAGATTAATAGCGAATTGAAATATCTTAGTAGCTAAAATTAAAAAAAATATCAACTAGAGATTCGTTAATAATAATAGACTCGTGATTATGAAATTAGATTAGTGACCTAGTCATCAATTTTAGCAACTCAAATATCTTAGTAATTAAGGAAAAAAAATCAACTAGAGCTCGTTAATAATAGGGAAAACTACATAATTAGATATACTTCACTACTAAATATACCATTATATTTATTACAAAATGCTTCGTATTATACTACCAATTAATAATTTCCTACCATATATTAAGGAAAATACACTTAGATACATGTATTTTTGCTACCAGATATACTAAAATAGAGAGAGAGGCAAGCGAGATGGGGAGGGAGGCGAGCGAGATTTATTATGTATCTCATATACATGTGAATCACACTAGGTACAAACTAGATAGATGTATATGGTATCCCTGATACATAGGAGAGTGACGAGTTAGATGGGAGATAGATGAGGGAGGCGAGTGAGATTTGTTATGTATCTCAGATACATACGAATCAACTTGGATACAATGTATCTAGAATAAATTACACCTAATTTTGATCCATGTATTCCGAGATACATGTATCTAGACGTATCTGAATGCATCAAAATTTGATAAGATACGTAATATTACAAACTATAGAATGTAACTAAATAATTAGCTCCTAAACTAGTGTAGTTTATATAAATTTCCCTTAATAATAATAGACTCGTGACTAGGAAATAAGATCTTGATCTAGTCATTAATTTTAGTAAACTAAAATATCTTACTAATTATTATTATAGCAAGCTCTAAAGTAGAAAGAGTGGAGTTACTATATATTACATAATTGCCATTGCAAAAGTTTTAATATATTTCTCCACATAATTAATCTATTGTGTGGCTCTTTGTCCATTGCCTCACCTTTGTAGGAGCAACACCTATAGCAACCGTAGTAATCACGGCGGCAGCAACCGTACCGGCGGTATCCTCCACGTCGTCCACCACAGGGTATCGACCACCACCATGACCACCACCAGGGTACCCTCTACCGAGGTATCCACCACGACCACGACCACGACCACCACCAGGGTATCAGCCATATTGGGCTTCATGTACTAATGCATTCTTGTTATTAATCCAATCAAATTCTCGATATAATATCAGATATCGAATTGAAATTCGAAGAGAAGTGATACAAGCACAATTATATATAAAATTTGTAAGTTTAAGACACATGAAATGAAAATCTTGGTAAGTCATGACCAAACTAGCATTAGTGAATATAGAGGCATGGAACTTTAAGTACTTAATTTAGTGGACCACTAATTAGAAAGATTAAATAATTTTAAGAAAAATTACATAACTAGACATACTTTACTATCGTCGTATATACTATTATTATTATCTATATTTTCAAAATATTACATATCTTACCACTAATTAAGAGGTTGCTACCATATATTGAGGAATATATATGTATTTTTGCTACCAGATACACTAAAATAGGGAGAGAGACGAGCGAGATAAGGAGGGAAGCGAGAGTGTATCTAAATAATTAACTCCTAAATTAGTAAAATTTACGTAAGTTTCCCATAATTTTACTAGATATTCATGTATTTAAAAAAAACAAAGAATATAAGGAGGAATAATCTTACAGTCCTCTTCTAAAGTGGTGGAATTCTTAGCCAACTCCCTAGCTAAAACCTCAGAGCTTTTCATTACAAATATAGCCAAAAGAAGGCCAAGACTCAGAAATGCTTTTGGAACCCATTTTTTCTCCTTAGTGAGTGATGATTTAGGTATGAAACTAAAAAAAAATGATTTTTAACAGCAATAGCTTAATTGCTGCTAAATATGTGTTTTTAGAGGCAATTAACATTCTTTATAAATGTCCCTAAAGTCTGTAGTGATACTAGATCTAATGACAATTAACTGATGCCAATAAAGACTAAAACACTCATTATTAATATGCATATTTATTATCGCTAAAAGTTTTTTATGTTATAGTGTGTGATGAATTTTCTATACATAACATATATTTTTTATTTTTATTTTTGGTTAAGAGGATAATATTATATATATATATATATATATATAGAAAGTTAAGTAATTATAGATGAGTTGGTTACATCATTATTATATGGTGTAGTAGTTATAACAAGGTTACCAAAACGGGCTAATCTATTACAAATAGATGGCCTGATTAGCCAAGTAGAGGTTACTCCATGTCTCCATCCTTGTCCTTAGGAAGTTATTCTTTGATAAAGTCCGATGGAGACTGCAAAAAGATAGTCTTGTTATAACTTCACATAACATATAATATTACTATAAATAGAGCCCAAGAATGTAGTTGTTTCTTCATCCCTCAATTTTCAATTATCATAAGAAAAGCTTATACTAAAAAACAATGGTTATTTCTCCCAACTACTCTTGTAATTTGGAAAATGTTGAATCAAATTTCCTCTTACACGCTAGTTATTCTAAACTCAAAGTACCACATACATCATATACCCCTTTATTGAAGAGAGAAAAAAATGTGAGTAAATTAAAAATAAGTGGAGCAATGGTTGATTCTTCCATTAGTACTACTACTAAACGTCCATTGGTAAATTATCACACAACTATTTGGGGAGACTTTTTCCTCTCCTACACTCCTCAACTCACGGTATTTTATTTACACAATCATTTACTTATGCATGTTTTATATTAGTTGTCTTTCTATATATGTTTTGTATACTGTCAGTATATAGATTTTCTATAAATGCGAAAAATTGTAGATTGCATTTGGAAAAATCACTTACACACTTAAATTTTACATTCTTTCTATATAATGATAATTGAGTTGCTCTATGATATTGGGTGGTGAGATCGGTCGTTTGATATTGTGATTTAATTTTAGGTGTTTCTTTTTTTTAATTACATTAATTGGGAGTATAGAAATGAAAATGAGGTGGGAATTATAAAGTCTATGGAGAGTCGAACTCTCACCAAACATATAAATGTTCAGGTAGTCAAACTAGGTGAAAGTTCTGGACAAATGAATAGTAGCTCAATTGGCTGACTATCTGAACTTTCACGATTTTATATGTTTGAGGAATATTAATTTAATTTCAATATTTAAGTGACTTTTTCGAACAACTTTAGGGGGCAATATATTACTTTTTTTCTAAAAATATTTTCAGAGTATTGTTTGGTTGCATATAATTAGTATGATATTTTGGTTAGTTTTTTAAAATGAGTTTTTCACAAACCAATTCTCTTCAGGATTCACAACACTTGTTTTGAAATACGCGTGTTCAAATACAACTTTAACTTTCAAACTATTTTTCAACTTCATCTTCAAATACTAATTGTTATTTCTCAAATAACATCAATTCATATCCAAACGCCTAGCTAAATTGACCTTATTAATAGTGCAATTATATTGGTAGTGTATCCATTTTAAAACTTTTTTCTTATATTATACGGTCAATCAAATGTTGCATAAATAGGCAACAATTATTTTCCCTAATCCCTTTGATTAAATTATATAATGGAAGTATTACTCTATGTCAAATAATAACACTTAATATTTGGTGCAGGAAATTAGTAGCAAAGAAAAACATGAACATGAAGAGTTCAAAGAAAAACATGAACATGAAGAGTTGAAAGAAAAAGTAAGGCAAATGTTAGTAGAATCACCTGATAATAGTACACAAAAACTTGTCTTGATTGATACAATCCAACGATTAGGAGTGGAATATCATTTCAAAAATGACATCGAAACATCCATTCAGAACATTTTTGAAGAATTTCAACAGAGTAAAAATGATGACGATCTATACGTTGTTGCTCTTCGATTAAGACTAGTGAGACAACAAAGGCATTACATGTCTTCTGGTAACTAATTTATTCCTATACTGTGTGGCTCTTTAATTAATCATAACTAGTTTAATTTCTTTGATATCATTATTATGATGTTAAATCAGATGTTTTCAAAAAATTCACCAACGATGACGGAAAATTCAAGGAAACTCTTACTAAAGATGTTCAAGGATTATTAAGTCTATATGAAGCAGCACATCTAAGAATACACGGAGAGAAAATTCTTGAAGAAGCTCTAACTTTTACCGTCACTCATCTAGAGTCCATGGGCCCTAAATTGGACAACTCACTCAAGGCCCAAGTTAGTAAAGCCTTAAGCCAACCCATTCATACAAATCTACCAAGGTTGTTAGCAAGGAAAAACATATGGATGTATGAGAACATAGAATCGCGTAACGATTTGCTTTTGAAATTCGCAAAATTGGATTTCAACATTTTGCAAAAGGTGTACCAAAGAGAGCTTAGCGAACTTACAATGTAAAGATTAGTACTCTTACCCTCTTCAATCTCATAATTATGGTTCTTACGTAAGAATAACGTAACTAATCCCTAATTAATATATATTCGATATTTTATACTATAGATGGTGGAAAAATATAGATGTTGCAAATAAATTTTCATATGCAAGAGATAGATTGGTGGAGTGTTACTTTGGAGCAGTTGGATTGCATTTTGAGCCTCAACAGAGTCGTGCAAGAATAATAACAGGAAAAATAATTGCCATCATCAACATTGTTGATGATACTTTTGATGCCTATGCAACCTTTGACGAACTTGTGCTTTTCACAAATGCAATAGAGAGGTAAAGTACAACAATGTTATTCCTTCCGTTGCATTTTATGTGGCGGTAATTTGATCACCTATCATAATCAAACTACTTATTTTTCGTATAATTTCATGCAGATGTGATATTAGTGCCATGGAATCGGTGTCACCTAATTTGAGACATATTTATAAAGTTTTAATAGATTTTCTTAATGAAATAGAAGAAGAATTGAAAAAAGAAGGTAAAGCTGACCGTGTCTACTATGCAAAAGTTGAGGTAAATCAGCTTGCTTAATTAATAACTCATCCTCATTAATTAATCTCTGTAAAATAATTACTCTCACTCTATTCATTTTTATTTATTCATTGTTTCAAAAATAAATTATTTTTACTTTACTTGTCACTTTGAACATATTAAGAAAATACAATTTCTATAGAAAAATAATTTAATGAATTTAGTACAGTAAAATAAAAGTCATGTGATAATTAGTGAAGTCACAATCCAAAAGTAGATAAAGTGTGCTCATGCATTATCTAATTTTACCTTTTCTATTATTTCATTATAGATGAAAAAATGGATCAAGTCATATTTCAAGGAAGCACAATGGTTGAATGCTTGCTACTTTCCAAAATGTGGGGAGTATATAGAAAATGCAATTACAAGCATTGCCATCAAATTGATTGCAACAATTTCCTTGGTATGTTTGGAGGAATTTATTATAACCAAAGAAACCTTTGGAATGGATAACAAGTGATTCTTCGATTCTTCGAGCTTCATCATTATTAAGTCGATTAAAGGACGATATTATTGGACATCATGTAAGTACTATGCCAAATCCACATTTTACTCAAGATAATAAATGAATTTGATAAAAAAAAATATATATTTTATTTTACTGAACATATTAAAATCTATTTGATGCAGTTTGAACAACAAAGAACACACATACCATCATTCTTTGAATGCTATATGAAAGAACGTGGAGTTTCAAAGCAAGAGGCATATATCGAGGTTCAGAAGATAATGAGTAATGCATGGAAAGATATAAACACAGAATTGCTCTGTTCTTCTCAAGTACCAATGTTTGCTTTAGAACAAGCTATAAATCCAACACGCTTGACACTTTCTTTCGAAAATAATGATTTTATAAGTACTAATTGTGGATTTATGGACAGACTCATCTCATTGCTTGTTGATCCTATCAAAATATGAGGTATATATGGAGCAAAATATGCTTCCAAAAAATGGTGTGCAAATTTCTAGTAATGTTTGAGAATTAATTATTTTATCAAGGAATGAGAGTTTGTAGCTAGATTATCTTCACAATGATGTTTCTTATAATAAAATCCAGCAATGAAGCCTATTTCTTTTTATAATTCAATTTTCATTTTCAATTTTTTTTCGTGAATTCAGACATTGATTTTTTTCATTTTTTATTTATAATCATCACATATTTTGACCCAATATAAGTCATATTATTATAATTAGTTTTTTAAAAAAGAGCTATAATAATCAATAATTCAAAACATTTAAGAAAATCGTGGTTAGAGTAAACACTTTTAACTTTCTAAATAGTATAATAACAACGTATAAAATGGAAGAAATAAGTGATGCATATCGATCAATTACATGCTTTACAAGGACGGAAAAAATAGGATATATATAAAAAGATTAGGATAATATCACGGATAATTACTCAGTTTTTATTTTGTTGCACCAAAATCAATAAAAAAAAATTAAACGAAAAAGTCACTACAGTATTTTTGAAATAATAAATGCCCTCAACTTTGCCTAATCTAAAACTTGAGCACACATCGATACTCGATGGGAGTAATATATATAGTCAAACAAGAAAATAAAATTTAAGAACGGGGTGACGATGTAAATCTACGTAGTTTTCGAATATGTGTATTATATGTATATTCCATATTAATTAGCATCGATATTAAAAAGAATTTTAAAATATAAGCAAACAATTTACATTATTAGTATATATTGATACTTGATAATAATAATAATAGTGAACGATTAGTTGAAGCAAGTAATATGAAGTTATAAATTTAAATAATTATATGAAAAATGAGAATTCCACTCATTAGTAAAACACCAAAGGGAAAATATTATCATACCATATATAGCATAATTAACAAACATTACATGATGGCTTTTATTTCATAATAATAATTCTTACAATAAGCTCCAAAAAGCACCAAGATCAATAGCGAATTAAAATATCTTAGTGGTTAACGAAAAAAATATCAACTAAAGATATGTTAATAATAATAGAGACTCGAATGGAGAATGGGTACCGAGTGGCAGATGCTCTAGCAAGGAAGGGATCCAATATGAAGCAAGCTAATTCTTTTTTGTACCTCGAAGGTCCATCAGTGTTTGTCTCGGATAAACTAGAAGCAGATAAAGGAGGAACTCATTTTATTAGGATACAGAAGTCACCAAATACTTCCGACTTATGTAATAGTTATAAACTCAATGTAACTCCCCCCACCCTGGACGATACTAGCAGGCGTCCAACACTGTCTTTCCCATGTTTTGATGCATATTAATTATTAATATAAGTATATTATTAACTAAAAAAATAAATAATAGACTTGTGACTGTAGAATTAGATCAGTGACCTAGTCATCAATTTTAGCAACTGATCTTAAAGAAAGAAAAAACAACCAGAGTTTCGTTAATATATTTAATTAGCTGCTAACTTAATTAAATAATAACCTGTTTGGTTTTCCATTAATGCAATCTTCAATGTTAATTCACCCCCAAAAAGTTCTTATATTGTTTACACTTTACACTATCAATAATTCCTCAATTAAGTATTTCTCTGATCATATATTAGTAGGTGTACAACTATTTATTATAATGACGTGAAGATTCATATATAGTGACTACTATATTATATACGTAAGTACTAAAAATGGCTTTAATTCATACTTGTTACTAATTATAGCAAGCATAAGTGAATATAGAGGCATGAAGCTTTAAGTACTTAATTTAGTGGACCACTAATTAGAAAGATTTAAATAATTTTACTAGATATTCATTTATTTCAAAAAGACAAGAGAATATAAGGAGAAATAATCTTACAGCAGCCAATTCCCTAACAAAAAAATAATATGCCAAAAAAGGCCAATAATCATAAATGCTTTGGAACCCATTTTTCCGCCTTATTTGATGAGTGATACTTTAGCTATCGAATTCGCTCGTTCAATCATTTAAGTATGAAATTTTTTAAAAATAAAATAATTTAGATACGTTTTTAGAACTTCAACCAAAAATATAAAATTGACTAATATATAAAAACCATTAAAAAAAACTTCATTTTAATGAAATAGTATTAATAAAAAATATTATATTGATATTAAATTTTCAATGGTCACTAACACCAAAACAAACAATTCCACATACCGTGTATTACACAAACCAAGAAGACCCAATGAATTCTTTAATTCTTATCCAATAACTTGTAGATCTTCTTCTTCATTTCTTTGGAGTTAGGTATAAATATCCGCTCAAATAAAAATAACTTTTAGCGGTAATATATATATATTAACAAATAGTGTTAAAGTTTTTACTGATATTAATTACTTGTTATTAGATTGAATATTGTTATAGGCTTTAAGAATATTTATAAAGAGTATTAATTACCGTTAAAAATATTTATTTAGCAACAATTAAGCTATTGCTGCTAATTAAATACTGCTAAAGATATTTTTGATATAGTGATCACACCATTACTATAAATACTTCACCATATGTAAACAGTAGATCTCACACAGCTTAATTAATTAATTGTATAAAAAGAGAGGGAAAAAAACAGTGATTGTTTCTACTATCTCTTGTCATTTGAGAAATATTAATGTTCAATCAACATTTTGGGTAAATCATTTTCTGTCCTATAATTCTAATTCTAAAGTAATCAAAAAATACCACATACATATTCACATGCTGCCCCTTTAGGAAAAATATGAGTAAATTAAAAATATATATATACGCAAAGGGGTGTTAGATATTAGAACAACGGGAGCTCTCACCTTTTATGATTGAAACTTGAAAGTGAGGAATGCTTATCATCCGAGCAATTTTCTTTTATCATAAATATATTAATTTTAAATCTTACTATCACTCATTATTAAACTTTTTTTCTTTTTACATTTTTCATAATCAAGCCTGAGATAGCGTGTTGATAATATAATTAAATAAATAAAAATATATTATTTTTAAATAAGATAATCTAACACATTTCAATAACATTTAAGATGCTATATTTTTTAATATATTCAGAAGGCATTGAATAACTCTGACACTAGGTTAGGTTATACAATTCAATAGGTTCACTGCACCTTTTACCACATATATATATATATATATAATGATGAATCATAATAGTAGTTAGGTTGAAAAATCTCTAGATAGAATAAGCAAACAGCATGATTTTATTGTAATTACTTTTTTCTGTTTTTCTAAGATCATATTCGATTTCATTTTTAATTTTTCTTTCGTGAATTCAGATATTGATTTTTTTATTTTTTATTTATAAAAAGCACATATTTTGACCCCAATACCAAGTATTATAAGTCATATTATTATAATTAGTTTTTTTAAAAAGAGGTACAGTAATCAATAATTCAAAACATTTAAAATCAATATCGATGATGGAATGGATGGTATAGGTGGAATAATTAGAGATAGTCATGGTGACTTTATCATGGCATTTATTCATTGTACTAGTAGCAACCAAGCAGAAGCAATTGCTGCAAAAGTTGGTGCTCAAAGATAATGGCATGGAGAAACTTACTAGTTAATACTTGTAATAATAGTGAACAATTAGTTGAAGCAAACAATTTACATTATTAGTGTATATTGATACTTGATAATAATAGTGAACAATTAGTAATATTATGAAGTTATAAATATTAGTAATGATTATATGAATTCCACTCATAAGTAAAACACCAAAGGGAAATATTATCATGCCATATAGCATAATTAATAAACATTACATGATGGATTTTATTTCATGATAATAATTCTTACAAAATAAGCTCCAAAAAGCAGCAAGAATAATACTACTACATCTTGCCACTAATTAGTACAAGGTGATAATTATATATTCACCTTTGTATCTAGGAGCAACACTTCCGGCCGCCACCACCACGTCCACCGCGGCCGCCGCCACCACCACGTCCACCACCGCCTGAGTATCTACCACCACCATGGCCTCCGCCGCCACCACCACCTGGGTATCCGCCACCAGGGTATCCACCACCACCACCATGGCCGCCGCCAGGGTATCCACCACCACCACCATGGCCGCCGCCAGGGTATCCGCCACCACTACGGCCACCACCAGGGTATCCACCACGGCCGCCACCAGGGTATCCACCGCCACCACCGGGGTACCCGCCATATTCGGCTTCATGTACTTCGTTTTTGTTAATGGATTTCTTGGCTGCATCAATTACGTAAACAAGAATGTTATTCTTAACTTCTTCTTTTTTTTCAAAAAATATTATTTCCAATTTATTTGTCTTACTTTTCTTTTTAGTCCTAAAAAAATGACACTTTCCTTCTTTGACAATTCCTTATTTTAGCTTTTCCACGTGGTATGTTTAATACCAGAAGACTCAAAAAATTTCTTTATTTTTTTAAAATTTATATAAATCAAAACCAAACAAATAAATTAAAACAGAGGGAACATGTTTGTTTAATACCAACTCTGCATTATAAAATTCTGTAATCCATAACTTATATGGAGATTTCTCGTCAAAGTTCAGAAGGTTAAAATATACTATTATAATATATATGCAAAATTTCATTAGGTTCAGCATGGGCTACTTTATGTTTTACTCGAGGATTGATCGAATTAAATAACTTCTCTATCTTCAAATGATAAGAGTATAGTTGCGTACATACCACCTTCTCATATTTTTTGAGAAATTACACGATTATTATTATCGTAATATACATGCAAAATGAAAGCTAATTATATAAAATTGAACAATTAGTAAGAATAATTGGTCAAGCTAGCATTAAGAGCACAAGTAAGTAAGGAATGTTCATCTGAACTCAATATTTTTGAAATAAATTATAAAAATATATGTGAAATTTCCTTATAAAATGAGCATATTATACTGAATGGATATACTTACAATCCTCTTCAGAAGTAGTTGTGGAAGTCTCAACCAACTCTCTAGCTAAAACCTCAGAACTTATCATTACAAATATGGCTAAAAAAAGGCCAAGAATCAGAAATGCCTTGGAACCCATTTTTTTGTTTCCCTTATGATACTTGAATTAATTAAAGGATGAAGAAATTGAGAGATTATTGGGTTCTATTTATAGAAAGATTTGAATGGATAAAATGATTGAAGAGAGAGTATTATTTGGATGTAGCGGATAGAAGCAAATTCAGAATTTAAAGTTTATGGATTTTTAGCGATTCCAATTTTTTTTTTAAAAAAGGACTTTAATATAAGTACCCAAGAGGAATTAAAGTATTAAATCCTCACTGAAAACTTAAGTAGGTTTCATTTCTACCATCAAACTAAGAACTTATTTTGTTATTAGATTTTCAACAAATATTTTTTATATATCTAATAGATTTTTTAATATAAATATAAGATTTATGTAAAAATTATTACGTTTCAAAAAATTCACATCCGATATTCTAGATCCGCCCCTGGAGCGGGAACATACATTTATGGAATTAATGTGTGGACCAATATTTAGTCGGCAGCTGAAGAAATTTAGTGAAGATTTCACATTTGAGTTCATACACATGACAAGTACTATATATAATTTGTTTGCATTATTTTTAAGTTAAACTTGCATGTAACAAACTAATATATATTTATCTACCTAAAAAGTCTAATTTGATATCTTTAAATTTGGATCGATAGATAAAGACTTGTCTTGCTACAAAGCTATCGGACAGATTACTGTGATTTTAATATAGATTGTGTTTTAATTTTAGAATATATTATCCGAAAGTTTCTAATAGATGAACAAGGAATTAAATTTGACGTTCAACCTTCTAATATTAATCCTAACAATTTTCAACGATTAAATCCAATCAGAGCTTTAAAAATACAAAACATTATTTCTCAACCGTACGTATTTATGTGGGTTCATTATCCATTTTGGACATATTATAAGATCACCAAAATCTTTTTGTTAGCAAAGTAGTCGACGGCTCTTGTGGGGAAATTGTATATTAAATGTTGATGTGTTATTGGATTTATATCATACAACAATTAAAATAATATATTGCATTGAAATAGGCATAGTCATGCGACTCTTTTGTGTTTCTCTATAGGTCAAAATTTTCTAAAAATATTTTATATAAAAAAAAAAAGTAAGTGTCTTATATTCTCTAAAATGGACACAGTAGAAAAATAAATTTCATAAGTGTTATTCTAAATTAATTATCTCTCTCTAATTCACCCTCGTCTCTACGTCCCTACTCGAAACCTAGGCTCCGACTGGCTCTCAACACACCCCCATCTTTCATCCCCCTCGGCTTCATCTACCTCTCTTCCAACCCCGGAGTGTTTGCCTAATTATATACTATAAATATTTTTGAAATAATAATTTTTCTATCGTACCAAACATATTATTATTTTAATATATGTATATATATGAAAAGATAACAGGCTCTAATAGCCACATACATATAGTTTTGTTAATGCCGACGAATAAATGCTAGTGGAAAATGTCGAACAGTCACTTATCAATTGTGTTGACAAAACGTCTTGTTTGTTAGTTCTGCTTATCACAAAAATGTATTAATTAATTATACTCACCAACCAACCACTAAACTCGAAAATTATTATTGAGTCGGGTTCATTCATAAGAGTATTGTTAATTAGCCCGTTAGCATATATTAACTAGCGTCCTCTTATTTATGTTTATGGTATATATATATATAAATAAATACACACACAATATGAGTGTATGGAGAAATAAAAGGATTAATCTGTTTTGTGATAATTTCTATGATCGATAATACGAACTATGGTCATAGTGGATTCAATTCCGCAATTAAAAAAGAGTAAATTTTAGGTTTAGCAAACATAAAAATCATATTTGTATGCTATAGATATAGTTTGCATAATTGCGCTCCATAGCAAACTTAATCTGTATATTTCGATATACAGATACATAAAAATCTGTATTTATATATTTCGGTATACATATACATAAAAATCTGTATATGTATATGTAAATGTATTTTGTATATATGTTTTTTTGTTGTGATTTCAGTCGTATATGTATCTGTGTATTATATGTATTTAAATATAAATCTGTATATGTATATATAACTGTATTTTTGTATACAGATAGATTTGTATACAAATCTCTATCTCGCTTTATACAAACACAAATTATACATTGTATTTTGTATAATCTGTGTTTGTATAAAGCGAGAAAGAGAGAAAGGCAAAAGAGAACTGGGCAGAGAAAGATTTGTATTGTATAATTGTAAGTGTATAGGACGAAGATATATGTATTTGCATGTGTATATACAATTTTCTCTCGCTTTATACAAACAGAAACACAATTTATACATTTGTGTTTGTATAAAGTTAGAGAGGCGAGGGAGAGACTGGTGAGAGTGGCGAGCGAAATTCGCTGGGGAGAGAGGCGAATGACAACTGTTTGCTACGAGTTACAATTAAATCAAACTGTGATTATAACATTTAATTTGAATTAATAGTTTGCTATTTTATACAATTTTCCCTTACAAAAATCCATAAATCTCCTAAAAGAGTTTGAACCCGGCCCATGTTAAATTCTGTGGCATATGATTTTGTAATGAGTTTAAGATTGCATTATTTTACATGTAATGACTGTTCTAAGTTTAACATTATTATTATATACGTCATTCACTACATTTTATTATACTATTGGTAATATTATGAAGATTTATACGCCTTACTGAGAATTAATGTTATGTGGGATTACTTACTTTAATATATGGTGGCATTAATTTTGTCGTTCTTTGGTTTATTTCTAAGGATATATTGATTATTGGATTTACCAATTCCTTTAGTCTAGGTGTTCATGATATTGAAAATTTCGATTCTCGATTTTCAAAAATACTATACTATCATATCAAATCAACTAATTTGGTGTAATCGATAGTTTTAAGTTTGATTTCGATAGCATTCGCTATAGTAAATTGATATGATATATAGTTTGTTCGATTTCGACTTGCGTATAGTAAAAACTTACTACTTCAACTTTCAAAAAACGTCTCAATTATATATCATATTAACGTCTCAATTGACTTCTCTTTTTTCATAAATTTTCGATCAATACCATAATTTCGACTTATCACTCTTCAAATTGAACGACATAATATCTGATTAAATAATTGATAAAGAAACACCAAATTAGGGAAAATATTGTCTCACAGCATAGCATAATTAACAAACATTACATACATGATGACTTTTTATTTCATAATTCTTACAAAAAGTTCTAGAAATTAAATTAAAGTAGCAAGAGTTTTAATCACATCACTAGTATTACATCTTTGCCATTACAAATATTTATTGCTCCCCATAATTAACAGCAACTATAGCACTCATAGTTATTGCCGTTGCAACAACCATTGCGGCAGTATCCTACACCACCACCGCCGCCACGTCCGCCGCCAGGGTATCCACCGCCACCACGTCCACCGCCAGGGTATCCACCACCACCACGTCCGCCGCCAGGGTATCCACCGCCACCACGTCCACCGCCAGGGTATCCACCACGGCCGCCACCGGGATATCCGCCTCTACCACGACCGCCGCCAGGGTAGCCGCCACCACCGCGGCCACCGCCAGGGTATCCACCACCAGGATATCCGCCGCCACCGCCGGGGTATCCGCCACCAGGGTAGCCACCGAATTGATCTTCATGTACAACATTCTTGTTATTGGATTTCTTTGCTGCACCAATTGGATAAACAAGAATGTTATTCTAATTTCATACTTATTGGTATATACTCCTCCTTAAGTACTTACATTAACATGTTTTTAAAATTTGTGATCTCGAATATGTAATAACATTTTTATGATTATTAAAACATACGTCCTTAAGTGTAAAAGATATACATACCTTAAATAGTACTATCATAATAAATTCGTTTATATTTCAGAGAAAATATTTTTTAATAAATTATTTTTCACAGAAAAATACCAAACATAAGGAACAAACAATAAGAGGATTCTTACACTTCTCTTCTAACTCTTTCGCTACAACCTCAGAGCTTATCATTACATAAATGGCCAAAAAAAGGCCAAGGAACATAAATGTCTTAGAACCCATTTTTTCCCACTAAACTTTACTATGATACTTGAAATTATAGGATGGTGAAGCTTATGTATAGTTGGTCTCTATATATAGTATGATTTGGAGGTGTGAGAGGTGCATTTATGGGATGTGCTTTTGGCAGGTGAAGACTTCACAATTATTTATATAATTGAGTTTAAGTTATATATATCATCAGTTTAAAAATAATTTATATAATCACATTATTTTTGTTGTTACCGTGTTTATTCACTTTGAAATAACTTCAGATAAAATATAATTGAAGTTCAAATATTTTAATCTAAAATTTAGCAAAATAGTTGAACTTCAATCATATGTGTATGGATTATTTGAACTTCAGATTGAAAATAGCTAAAGTTTAGACATATATGGTTAAAGTTAAGATAAGTTGACTGAACTTCAGTTCAAAATAACTGAGCTTCAATCATATGTGCTTGAGCGTCAACCGTATAAAACTTAAAACATTTTGTTTGAATTTTGGTTTGATTAAGCCCAACTTTAAACCCCGCATGTTTGAAATTATTCTAAAATGGATAGACTTGCAAGTTTTTATGTAGTACGACCGAGATAATCGGATATTAGCGCACTTCGACCTTCTATCTAGGCTTGCTAAATTGCAAATTAGCTAACTTTTATTCTAAGATTATTTTTTGTTAACCACTAATCTCTAAAATTCCTCTAAATATTTTGTACACATCATTTTAAGATCTCCAAAATCCTTTTGGCAACAAATTAGTAGACGACGGCTCTTGTGGGGAAATTGTACATTAAATGTTGATGTATTGTCGGATTATTATGCAATAATTAAAATAAATATTTGCTCAACTTGTAGGACAAATCTTATCCTGAAAAATCTTGATAGAAAACATTTAAGTTATATGTATCGATAACTTAATGATTTTCAAAATTACCAAGGTAATTTAATGTGACTTATATGTGAAACTTAATTCATGACTTTTCTCGTAAAAATTAGATTATTTTTTTTAATAAATGACATAAAATCTTGATTGTTCCTCTCCACCGTTGCATCCCCTTGCCTACTCACATCGACCCCGGCTCCCAAAAAGCCCACTTCCACGCCCCCCCCCCCCCCAATACGCACACGGTGAGTCCATTTCACCTCCATCGTTGTGTTATCGAACCATATATAAATATTGTTGAAATAATGTTTTTTAATTTAAAAAATATTGTAAAATGTAAAATGTTTTTTACCAACTAAACACACTCTTAATGTAAAGTTGAATAAAAGAGAAATAGGACAAAGTGAATAAATAATAGATAGAGTTTGGAAGAGTATATAACAGCTACTAATCAAATGCCATGTTATAGTTGCTATTTATTGTCGATAAATTAAAGGTGAATGTCTTATTAGTTGACTTATTAATAATTCCAAGTGGCAAAATGTCAATCACTCACTTAACAATTAAGTTGACTAGGTCTGCTTAGAGCCCCCACCCCAACCACCCTCCATTACTGCCCAAGCTACCAAATTAATCATTTGAAAAATTTAAATTTAAAAATTATTAGTAAAATTTTAACGAGGTATATTATTTATGAGTATTTTAAAAAAGTATCATAAAATATTATAGCTAATACAAGAGTAAATATTAGCTTCTATATCTTCACAACTTTCCATTAATCTTTATTCATAATTTCAAATCGATTAAATGTCATGTTCACGATAATCTCTTATATATTATGTAAATTTTTTTATAAATAAAGTTCGTGGCAATCTTTTATAGTACGTAGGTGCATGCGGTTTCTAGTCCACAAATTAAACCATAAGTGACAATAACTAACAATAATGCAGCATAACATGTCAAAATGTCACTTATCAACACTATTCAGTCTTGCTTTCACACTAAGCATTCAAATATATTTGTTTCTCCAGAAAAATAAGCTTTTTCTTATGAATGAGGAAAATGATTTCTCGAGTAAAAGATAGAAAGTATAGAGAAAATAAGTTTCGCATGTGATATTCCAAATTATTGATTATGTCTTTTCCATTCTCCAACACAGTATATTTCATCTTCATCCCTACCTTCTCCGACCGCTACCTCTCTTGTTGTATTAGTTATTCTAATTATATACAAATGATTTTGAGATTATACTTTTTGCTTACATATATAAAACATAAAAATAAATAAAAATTCATTTATTTTTTTGAAAAAATATTTGTAAATATATCACATTAATGACCAAGTGGCTTACGTACATCGACCGACAAAACAAACTAAAAACAAAGATTAATAGTAGATAATCAAACAACATTAAAATAACTTTAAAAAATAATATGCATGTGATGGGTATTATCAGAGACGGAGCCGGTAGTAGGAGGTTGGGGTTCTAAATTTCCTTTCCCTTTCTTACCATTGAGCTGCCAATCAGTTTTGTTAGGAGTTCACAATTTATTACTTAATTTTCTAATACAAATATAGAGTCTACGGAAAAGCTATTGGGTTCGTTCGAACCCACGAACCCCCACCTAGCTCCCCTGGATATTATATATTTCGATAATAAATCGTCGTGTTAATAGTATATATTTGGATAGTTATGCAAAAAAGTAATTTAAGATATGCTAACTTGTAGGACTACCTTATCCTAAAATATCTAGAAATAGTGGTGTATATATACTCTTGGATTTGGTCAATACTCAAAGACTTAAATGACGTATTTAATGACTCTTTTAATGTACAACGTATCAAGTTTAAATAAGAGGGGCCAACTCTCTTCATTTGCTTTATAGCTCAAGAAAAGTCTTCTAAAAAAACAAATATAATACATGAAAATGTTATTTTATTTTGACCTTAACCGATATTTATAACCTTTAATTTTGAATGTGTAATGGTAGATACTTAAGTTTATATATAATTAAAGAAGTAAACACACATATTCTACATGATAATTTGTGTCGTACATGGTGTCCTACGTGTATTATGTCACGTAGGAATAGTGTGTCTACTTGTTCAATTTTATACAAATTTAAATCCCTACTTGTGCACATTCAAAGTTGGAAGGCTAGATGTCAGTTGAGACCATATTAAAGAGTATGTTTATATATTGTGCAAGTTTATTTTTTTTATATATATACACAAAATATAGATAGAAATAATAAATAACCCAAAAAAAGGTTTCCCCACTAACCTAATATTAATAAGATTAGAAATATATATTTTTGCACAACATGACGAAAATTATTTAATCTTTTCCCTGATGTGAGTTATTTGGTTGACGTTATATATATAAATCTTTTCAATTAAATAATACGATATTTATTTAGTTGATCCTAAGGTAAATCCGCCCCTAATGGTGATCGTGAATATTAATGATGTAACCATCCTTATCAAAGAGTGTTAATCGACCCTCCTTCATCGAAAAAAGCTACTACGTTGTATCATATATTGAATCATTAAAATTTACTCATGTGTTTATTTTTGTTTATGTTGTGATGTTTTCATAAAATTTCGATTTCAGCCCTGACTAGAGTGTTCATTAGAAATCAAAAAATAAGTGATGATTTGACATTATTAGTCTTTTGTCCCCCATGCTTTAATTTTGTTTCGTCTGTGATTATATTTTAAAAAAATATTATACAAAGAAAAGAACAAATTGTTTTTTTTTTCTGCATTGTTTTCCTTACTTTATTAAATAACAAGAAAATTAAATATTTTAAATTTTCCCCTCGATGTTCAATATCCTTAAAGATGCCTTATATAAATTGGATTCATGATAAAAAAAATTAGATCGAGTAAAGCGCTATGTAACAAAGAGAATTCTATATTCGGATCAGGATTCAATCCTGAAACATATGATTAAAGGATGATAGAATACTTTTAAGTAAAAATAAGAAGAAAATCTTAACATTAGGGAAACATTTTTTAAACACAACATGATATATAGTACAACAAAACATTACACCATGACCAACCATTCATAGTAAATGAATGGCTTTATTCATACTTGTTACAAGCAAAGGGTCTTAAGTAGCAAGATTATTATTATCTTGTCACTTAATTTCAAAAGTTTACAATAATAATACACGTAATTAAGCACTAATTAATAATTTAGTTGTGAGTCTGGGCAGCCACATATTCTTCATAGGAGCAGCAGCTGCATCCTTTGTATTTCTTGCAGCACTTATAACATTTCTTAGGTTTTCCATGGCCGCCACCATAATAATGTCCATCAACGTTTACCGCTGCATCGATGAATTGTGAAGATTAATTAAACTAGCTAACACGTATGATCTCTGAATTGAACTTCAATTTATATATCCTACTTTCCTTTTTATTATATTTCAAAATGAGTACTCCTCTTCCTATATATATTTAATTCCAATGTAACATAAGATCACAAAACTCACAGGACATTTATAATATAATTTACACACCTTTGGTTTAGTTTAGCAAAGATTGGGAAGTTTATGGTATTTTCTTAAACTTCATGCATAGTAATTGAGACATGAAACAAAAGAAATATATATATATATATATATTAAGTCTCATGATCAAACTATAGATTATATCACAATATTGAACACAAAAAAGTAAATAAAGAAGTCACTTATATTTTCTTACAAAATATTTTTCACAACACACCCTAAGAGAGGGAACAAAAGAAAAGAATATATATATATATATATATATATATATATATATATTAAGTCTCATGATCAAACTATAGATTATATCACAATATTGAACACAAAAAAGTAAATAAAGAAGTCACTTATATTTTCTTACAAAATATTTTTCACAACACACCCTAAGAGAGGGAACAAAAGAAAAGAATATATATATATATATATATATATATATATATATATTAAGTCTCATGATCAAACTATAGATTATATCACAATATTGAACACAAAAAAGTAAATAAAGAAGTCACTTATATTTTCTTACAAAATATTTTTCACAACACACCCTAAGAGAGGGAACAAA